>QGNR01000368.1:37073-52945 GCA_003435085.1 Syrmaticus mikado
TCGAGACTCTCTGTGACCGCAAAGTCCCCTGGGGAATGTAGTTCTTCTCTTCCAGGCAGGTACCCAGAGCTTGAGCATTAACAGTTAAACTCCCAGTGCCCCACTGGGCATAACCATGATGTTATGATGTGGAATACCGAAAACCAAAAATCACAAAACCGTGACACGTCTGTGCACTGTTCTTGTAGCGATGGGTACCTGCTGCTCTTTTATCTGTAGTAACCCCTCAACAGATGGGTCTCCTGACAGGCCGGACAAGACAGACAGCTGCTTAATGTTGTCTGTAGCTACAGCAGCTATTCCAAAAGCCCATCAGAATCCCTTGGGATCATTGAAATACCTCCTTCTAAGATAATCTATACCAAGTATGCATGGGGCCTCCTGTCCAGTTACTATAGGATGCTTCTGCCAGTTTTTCCGCCTCCAACACAGACAATTCCTGAGAGCCCCCAGTCACTCTGGAAATATAAATCAGTTCTGTCCCTTTATAACTTGAGGGCACCAGAGTGCACTGGGCACGAGTGTCCACCAGTGCTTTATATTCCTGTGGTTCTGACGTGCCAGGCCATTGAATCCACACACTCCAATACACTCTATTATCCCTTTCCTCCCCCTGACTGAAGGCAGGGGGCCTCTATTTGTTACCTGCAGTAACGGGAGCAATTTCAGTGGTGGTTGATCTTTGTAATTTTCTCACCCGTGCTCGTAGTGCAGGAGTGGATTCATCACGCCATTTCTTCATATCCTCTCCATGCTCACGTAAGTAGCTCCACTGGGTGGCACGAGGCATAAATTTACTGTGGTCCTTTGCTCGAATAGGGGGGCATCTGCCTTTGATAGCTGAGACTTTAATCAGTTCAAACAGCTCCTTCAGCAGATTCTTTTGATCGTCCTGGTCTTCAGTGAGTGTTTCTGATACTGCCACGGGTTCATCGCGATTGATCACTAAGGACAGTTCCTCCCGTATGCCGTTCTGGCTCTTCTCCACCTTATCAAGTCTTTCTGCCATTTGGCAGATGGCTAATATGGAAGCATGGGATGGTGGTAATCTTTGTTCCAATCTTTGAAGTGCAAGAATCAGTTCAAAAATTGGGGGTCTTCTGTGGAGAAGTCTCTGGACTCTCAGGACGCGCTAGAGACATAACAGCACACCAGTGTGGTTAAAAGCTATTAGTCCGCTTTATTATTCAACACTACCCTATTTATACATGTTAACAGAGCATTCTGCAACAACATTCTTTAACCGTTCACACAGGTGCTTAGCCAATCAGAGCCGTAAGATGTTCTTTCTTCTTCTGAAGGTGTCCTTGGTTCTCATGCCGCTTATCTTGCTCCGCAGCTGCTGCTCTGTGCAGCCCCCCGGCTCCGCAGCTGCTGCTCTGAACAGTTTTTCCTTACGTTCCCNGAGGCCAAATGGAACATCTGCTTGCAGAATAAACTATCAAGCTTAACTCTCTTAGCGTGTGCCTTTGCCTCATGTGCTGCATGATCACATTTTAAATTCCTGAATAATGGGATGAAAGAGAGTTAATCATTCTATAATATAGGGTCATCCCTTTGCATGGGATTTCTTTCCAGGTTTTGTCTTAGTACTACTAATACAGTAAAATAGCTATCTCCATAGATTTCAGCATTAGTAACATAAATCCTGTTAATTCACATTTAATCTATTACTAAAAAATAATAATAATAATAAATAATAAAAAAATAAAACCCACACAACAACGATTACTACTGCTGCTATTTGCACTACAAACAAGTTACAAAGCAAAACCAAATAATAAGAAGCACACAATCCCAATCATTATGAGTTCAGGGTCGTTTCAAGCCTGGTTTCATTCTTTGTCATCATTTCATATCCTGACACCGTTCTTTTTGTGGGTTCCGTGAGCTATTTTCAGCAACAGCCCCTGGTATAAGGACAGCTAACGCTACCTGTGCACTTTGTTTAGAGTGGACATCACGCATGTTCGATCTTTTGAGTTCCAAGAAGATTTAACTCCTGTGAGTCCCAGGGTATAGTGGTATCGAGACTCCTAAGAAGCTTGAAAGTACAATCACCTGGAGTATTCAGTACATTGCAACTACCTGTAGAGTAAGCAAAAAAGTCAGAATCACTGAGAAAAACAGCATTCCTAATAAACAAGTTTGGAAGGGATCAGTGGCAGAAGCAAGCGCTAAACAGAAGTCGGTCTGGCTTGTTGATTTAGCCCCGGTGACCCACATATTTTCCCGTAAAATGATTTGGTGCAGTTCAAGTAGTGTTTCCACGCCAGGGGCGAACACTGCGAGCAGGAATCCAAAAAGGGCCATCATCTGTGGAAAGGCAAAAATAACCTCTTCCTACAAATATGATAGTAGTTGGGCCTTTCCAATCTCCAGTTAAAGGATCTTTGTAAGATACTTTTGCAGACTCAGACAGTATTCTCATACTAGTGCCTGAATGATGCAAGGCTATAGCAGGTACCGATGAACCTCCTCGTACAGAAAGGAAATTAAGGGAAAAAAGAGTGCTCATCATGGCCACTGTTCCACCCATACTGCCTCATCTGTTTTCCAGTTGATAGGAACAGGTGGCGGCGCCACAGTGACCATTAGACTAAATCCTGATTAGTAAGCCTAATTCCAATTTGGGACAGAATATCACGACCAACTAACATTTGCAAACCATTAGGCAACGCTGCAACATGTAACAGGAGAGAGACTACTCTTTCTCCCTTAAGTTGAACTTGCACTAAGTGTGTAGAACGTTTTGTAGTAGAAGAACCACCAACACCACTAATATTTGTGACAGGGGAGGCCGCCCATTGCGCAGGCCAAACATCAGTAGATACAATGGAGACATCAGCACCTGAGTCCAATAAAGCCTTTACTGATACAGTGATACCTTGAGAAGCCAATGTTACTAGTATCATTGGCCGTTCCCCTAGATAAGTTGTTAGACAGGCTAGAGGGCCAGTTGACCCAAAACCCCCNGCCCATTGCGCAGGCCAAACATCAGTAGATACAATGGAGACATCAGCACCTGAGTCCAATAAAGCCTTTACTGATACAGTGATACCTTGAGAAGCCAATGTTACTAGTATCATTGGCCGTTCCCCTAGATAAGTTGTTAGACAGGCTAGAGGGCCAGTTGACCCAAAACCCCCCTACCCTAGTAGGACCATCCCTCGCAGGAGTTTGGGCCGGTATGGGAATTAACTGTGCAATTCTTGATCCAGCTGGGATAAAGACAGGAGGGATGGTAGTATATAATAATGCATATATTGGCCCAACATAATCGGAATCTATCACCCCCGGAACTAGCATCACATTGGATAAACCCAGGGAAGATCTTCCCATCAGCAAAGCATGCAAGGGTTGATGTTGAGACAATGGTCCATGGGCAACTAACTTCACCTTGTGGACTGCAGTATCATGTAGATAGGCATCTACTGCGGTTGCCACGTCCACTCCGAGACTACCTCGGGTGCCAGGGACGTATTGATCGAGGTACCCTCCGAGTTGCTGTTCGGTACTTGTATCGGGGCGCGCCGAACTGTCGCGCTCCGCTGACCGTTTCTCGCCCTGCGGCAGATCTGGGTAGAGTGAGTGGATTGTTGACACTTATCACACCATACCGTTTTGGTACAATTGCGGCGCATATGACCAACAAGACCACAACGAAAGCATATAGGCTTCTCACTCCTGCCTTTTCCTTGTGATGATTTAGCTATAGCTGTTTGCACAGCGGCGGCAATTTGTGACACTTGTCGACCTTGCTCGACTCGGGCTACGCGCTGCAACATGCTTTCAACTGTGGCCCCTTGTGGGAGCGTAGCTAATATACTCTTAGTATGATTATTGGCATTATCATGCACCATAACCCTAAATAACTGCTGTTTAGTTTTTTCAGGCAAGTCACTGTCCCGAATTGCTACCCACATTCGATCCACATAATGAGTAAATGGTTCTGTAACTCCCTGACGCACAGCAGAAAAAGTTGGCTCCTTTTTTCCAGCAGGAATAACAAAAATTGCCTCCAGTGCCAGCCTGGCTGACAAACGATGAAAGGCTGCTGGGAAAGTGACCTGTGTGTCAGAGGAGGCATAGGGACCTGACCCTGTCAGCATTTCCGCTGTAATGCCGTACAATGGATCAGCAGGCTGCCGATCTGTTGCAGCCTCACGGTGAGCTCTATCGGACCACTCTTGGAGAAACAATAAATTTTCTGATGGTGATAACAGCAGTTTACCCAAATTTCTTATATCATTTGGCATATTCACATCAGCAGTAAAAATCCATTGAATAATTTCTTCAGATGCTTCAGCTTTAAGGCCGTGCTCTGTAATCGTTTTTCGTGCTTGTTGTAACAGTTTCCAATCATGGGGTTCCCATCGTGCGCCCTGCTGATTATATACCACTGGACACGCAATTTGAGAAACTGTTTCCCATTGTCCCTCCAATATAGCATCACGGATTACCCCTGACCACCGTGAGGGAGCAGCTGCTGGGTGAGTCGATGGAGCAACAGGTGCTGACGGCAGAACGGGGCCCATGGAAGGCACTAATTGAGAGCCTCGGTCAGTCTCTGTACCCTCTGTTTGCCGCATACAGATCTCCAGGTTACTTAATCGCTCTGCTAATATTTTAACTTCGCTATCCAACTTTTCCAGCCCCTCACCCCCATCGTCGCTCTCTGATTCTGCAGAAGGCCGCTCCTTACAGTGTCCATCAGGGGTGATGCCAGATATAGTCCCTTTATCCTGCTGCAATGCAGCAGATGACTCAGTAGCAGTGTCATTTAAGAGATCAGAAGCTGCTGCCTTTACCGATGCTTTTACCTGATCTGCCGAGGAACACACAGGGTGTGTGATACCCCGAACAGGCACGTCAAATTCTGAAGCTGAATTAGTTGTTGTACCAGCTAGTGCCTGCATAGCTGCAGCAGCTACCTGTCGCTCAGCTTGCATAGCTTTCAAAGAGTTAATAATAGACCTCCACAAGGGGCCAAGGGGTCGCAATAATTTTTCTTCCTTTCCACCATTAATAACTGATTCTCACATGCGGTCCCCAATTTCACGCCATTCGTTGACACTGAATATCAGCGCCACTTCCGACAAATGTCCCTTTTTCCGAGCCCAAAGCACTAGCTCGGTCATGCCTTTAGGAGACGACTGCTCCCCTCTCTTAGAGAGAATGCTTAACAGCAGTTTCTCCGCAGCTTCCCACTCCATCGTGGATACAGAGGGCGGGTCGCGACCCCGCTTCCAGCTAACCGCAGCACTTACGTCGGCGCCTAATCCAGCTACCGCAACACGGTGCCAACCTCTGTCGCGACCGTCCTGCTGTTGTCCACTTCCCCGAATCGTCCCACGAAAGGTCCCTGTTCGGGCGCCAAGTGTGGAGAAGTCTCTGGACTCTCAGGACGCGCTAGAGACATAACAGCACACCAGTGTGGTTAAAAGCTATTAGTCCGCTTTATTATTCAACACTACCCTATTTATACATGTTAACAGAGCATTCTGCAACAACATTCTTTAACCGTTCACACAGGTGCTTAGCCAATCAGAGCCGTAAGATGTTCTTTCTTCTTCTGAAGGTGTCCTTGGTTCTCATGCCGCTTATCTTGCTCCGCAGCTGCTGCTCTGTGCAGCCCCCCGGCTCCGCAGCTGCTGCTCTGAACAGTTTTTCCTTACGTTCCCGCAGTCTTCTGCCTAAGTCTTCATATCTATTGGTCATTTCAAACAATGAACTGGCGTACCTTTCCAGTGCTGTTTTTGTGAGCTTCCGCCGTATTTCGGGTGTACTCGCCGTTCTCTCAGGATCGTGGTCCTGGTGTGGATCGTTTGAAACAAACTCAGGATCATACAGCATTTCAACTACGGCTATTTCTCTCAAATACTGGATGCCTTTCTCAACAGCATTCCAGTTTTTCATTCCAGGCTCCAGCTCGGGTTCTGAAGGGATATCTTTTCTTTACAGCTAATAACATTTGTTCCCAAAGGGTGGCGACTCCGTCCAGACATCTACTAATCCCTCTGTCAATAGCTGAGTCTCAGGCGATGCTTCCTAGCTGGCAGGCTTCATTATTATTTAGGGACACGCTACCAGCCCCATTGTCCCAACACTGAAGCAACCAGGCAACAACAGGCTCACTTGGGTGCTGCGTAAACTCCTTTTTTATGCCTTGCATTTCAGTCATCTTCAGGGATCGACAAATAGTGGTAACAGTGATTCCTGCCTCTTCACTCTCCTCTCCGTGTCTCTTACTTTTCTCGGTTGCCTTTCTTGGTGGTGGTTTTGAGGAGGGCCCCTCGCCTGGATCTTCCTCTATTTCCTCCACCTCTTCTTTCCGTTCTAAACGTGAGAACACCCGTTTCCATTTCTGGCCTTTCACAGGGGCAACTGACATTGATACTGGTGCTGCCTGCCATTGATCAAGATTGACTTGGAGGCCACCTCTCTTGGTTCGGATCTCACTTTGGAAACTCTCTCTCTCCATGAGAGTATCATATAGAGCTCTGTAAGCACAAGCTAAGCCCCAAATAAGCCGTTCCTCCTCAGATCTTTCTGAGCTGCACCATCCCTTACGCAAATGCTCACTTAGTTCCTCAGGGTCCCACAGGCGTTCAAGGGTAAAATCCCAAGACACCAGTGGTCCCCATGCTCCTACTCTCTGTCCTAAACCTCTCCTTATTCCCTGCCACTCCACATTCTCTGGCTTCGGGGAAAGCTTCCTCCACATAATGTAAAATCCTATCGCAGAGAATACATGCAGAGAGACTGACAGCACAGTACCTATGCTGGCACCCTGAACATGCACAAGGAATTGGGAAAAACACCTGGAAGCCAGTCCAAACATCATGTGGTCTGTTAGATTAGCTGGGATGTATAGGAACCAGGCAGGTATCTCCATCAGTGCCCTTAACTGACTACACATATGTGCCAATCTGAAATAGAATATGAGGAGCTTAAAAAGGGTCCAGTATGTTCCAAGGAACATAAAGGTCCTTAGTCCTCTATATAATCCTCTTAAAATAAAGTAAAAAACCATAGTTGCCCGCATCGGAATGGGTGGCGAAACATTTAAGCCCTGGGAGAAGTATTTGGCAGAAGCAACCTGGCTGGTCAACACCAGAGGATCGGTCAGTCGAGATGGTCCTACCCAATCCAGCTCCCTGCTTATTACAGAGGGAGATAAGCCCCTGTGGTACATGTGAAAAGAATGTTGGGAAAAGCGGTTTGGGTCCTTCCAGCTTCTGGGAAGGGCAAGCCTCCCCGTGGAACTGCTTTTGCACAGGGACCTGGGTCCACCTGGTGGGTGACGGAGAAAAGTGGGGACGTCCAGTGTACCACAGGGAAATATGATGGTGGGGGAGTGCATTAGTGATTCCGTGTAGATAGATGTAATGCACGTTAATTGTTGTTCATATGTACATCCATGTTAAGCACGATGTGGCGATGTGGAATAAGGGGTGGAATGTTGTGGTTTCGTGATTTTTTTGTTGTCAGTATTTCACATCGGAACATCACGTGGACCAGCGGGAGTTAATGAGTGAATGTTCCACACGTTTACTGTTGTGGACTCTGAGCATCCTGGTGGGACGGGAGGGGGCGGCGTCCCCGGAGGAGCCGGCGGGCAGAGGCAGCGGGGCGGAGCTGCGGACCCGGAGCGGCTGCCTCTCCCCGTGTGCCCGGCTCAGCCGTCTCAGCTCGCCGCGGAGAAAGCACGTGCTTCGCCTCGCGTACCGTGGTTTGACTCTCATTTGTCGATACTCTTGTCTCTCCGGTTTTGTTTGATTTAATTACATTCAGTAAATTATCCTTCCTCCTCAGATGGCTGCCGCTGTGTTTGCTCTTTGCTATGGCTGCCGCTAGCTCTCTGCCCCCTCTCGGAGCGCAGGGGCCCGGGGCGAACCGTTCATACCTTTTTTTCTTTTTCTCCTCTCTTCTTCCCGGGGCCTGTGCCCCCGTCACAGACTTACGTCTAAGGATGACCTGTGACAACTCCGATCCCAATCCCACATTCCAGTCCCAATTCCAATCCCAATCCCAATCATAATCCAATCCCGCATCCCAATCCCACATCAAAATCTCACTCCCAACCCAAATCCCGATCCCATATCCTACTCCCACATCCCAGTCCAATCCCAATCCCAATCCCATATCCTACTCCCACATCCCAGTCCAACCTAATCCCAATCCCAATCCCATATCCTACTCCCACATCCCAGTCCAACCCAATCCCAATCCCACGCTCCAATTTCAGTCCCATACCCACACCCCAACCCCACACCCCACAGGTAGTTGGTTATGGCCGCGCAGGGTTCCTTCCCCGTCCCGGTGCCGCTCTCCCTCCTTCCCTCTCTCCCGGTGCCGCTGCGCTCAGCACCGCTCCCGTCCTGACGTGGTTCCGTCTCGGTGCCGCCCAGACAGCTCTGGTGCACAGTGCGGGCCGGCCCGGGCTGCGGGAGCGGCGCCGTCTGAGGGGCAGCCGGCGGCACCGAGTCGGCTGCCAGCGGCAGCTCCTTCGCGCTGCACCTCAGCCAATTGGAGCCGGAGGCGCTGCCGCAGACCAGAGAGAGGCTGGGGGCGGGACCGAGCTGCACCTGACCAATGAGGGGCGGGTGGGGTAACCTGCAGTGGGGGAGGGGCCCGGAGCGCGCCCTGTTGCTATCAGGGATTGGGATTGGGATGTGGGATTAGGATTTAGATATGGGATTGGGATGTGGGATTAGGATTAGGATTTAGATATGGGATTGGGATGTGGGATTAGGATTTAGATATGGGATTGGGATGTGGGATTAGGATTAGGATTTAGATATGGGATTGGGATCGGGATGTAGGAACGGGAGTGGGATTGGGATGAGCGATAGGGATTGACAGGTGGGATATGGGGTTGGGGTGTCGGATATGGGATTAGCATGTGGAATTGGGAATGAGATGGGGGGTTGGAATTAGGGTTGGGGTTGGAATGTGGGATATAAGATGTGGGACTGGCATGTGGCATGTGGGTATATGGATATGGGATGGACCTGGGAAAGATATGGGAACGATATAGGAAGAATACGGAATGGATTTGGGATGGGATATGGATATGGGATGGGATTGGGATGATAATTGAATGGGAAAAGCATATGGAATGGATACGGGATGGACATGGGATGGATGTGGGGATATGGATTTGGGATGGATGTGGGATGGATATGGATATGGGATATGGGGTACAGGATGGGGATAGGATATAGGATGTGGAGGTATGGATATGGGATGGGATGGATTTAGGATGGGATTGCATAAGGGATGTGATATAGATATGGGATGGATGTCAGTATGGGATCAGTTTGAGATGAGGTGTGGATTTGAGCTAGATTTGGGGTGGTTATGGGATAAATAAGGTCATATGGGTATACAGAGATTTGGGATGGATTTGGGATGGGATGTGGGGGTATGGATTTGGGATGAGAAGTGGACATGGGATGAATATGGTCTGGGATATGAGATATGGATGGGAAAAGGGGATACGGATATGGGATGGTTTTCCTATATGGGTAGGGGATGGCCACGAGGGTTTCGATATGAGATGTGTTATGGATACAGGATGGGATACGGGATGGGATATGGATATGGGATGGCTACGAGATGGGGCTGTAGTGGTTATGGGGCCACAGGGGCTATGGGGCTGGGATGATGCGGCGTCCCTGAAGTCTCCCCCGATGTGACACACGGAGCCCCACAGCCGCTCCTCCGCCCTTTATTCACGTGGGGGGTTTCCCCCAATCCCCCTTTATCACAGAATAAACCCTAATCACAGAAATAAGGGGTGCCCCCTTATTGGGGGAACAGTGCGGTCAGTGGTGGGGGACGCACAGGAGGACCCCAGAGGTGGGCCCCAACTTTGGGATGTGACCCCATGGGGGGCCTCGGGGGCATCGCCAGCTGTGGGACTGTCCCCAGCTCCCCCGTGGGGTGCGACTCTGTCAAGGTGACATGGCAGCGGCTTTTGTTTTTTCCTTTCTTGCTTTTGTTGTTGTTGTTGTTGGTTTTATGTTTTTTCTTTTGTTTTTTTTTTTCTTTTTTCTTTTTGTTTTTTTTTTGTCTTCGTATTTTTTGTGCTTTTGTTTTTGCTTTTCTGTTTTGTTATCATTAGTTTTTTGTTTTTTCTTTTTTCTTTTTTTTGTGCTTTTCATTTTGTGTTTGAGTGTTTTTGTTGTAATTTTTGTATTTTGCTGCGTATTTTTGTCATTGCTTTGGTTTTTTATTTGTGTTGGTTTTGCTTTTTTTCTTTTTGTTATTCCTTCTTGTGCTTTTTTACGTCATTTGTGTGTGTTTTCATTTCTTTTTCATTGTCTTTTTCTTTTCTGTATTTTATGTGTTTTGCCTGTTCTGTCTGTTTTTGTCTTCTGAGGTTTTTTTTAACTTTTTTGTTTTTTCCTTTTTTTGTTTTCTGTTTTTTGCCTTTTTATTTATTTTCTATTATTTATTTATTTATTTATTTTGTTTTTTTTTTTTTTGTGGTCTGTGTGTTTCTTGTGTTTCTTTTTTGCATGTTTTTTTTGTTTTTTTTTTTGTTTCTTTTTGTTTAGCTTTTTAATTTTTTGTTATTTTGGGGTTTTTTTTTGTTTTCTTTTTTTCCTTTTTNTTTTTTTTTTTTTTTTTTTTTTTTTTTTTTTTTTTTTTTTTTTTTTTTTTTTTTTTTTTTTTTTTTTTTTTTTTTTTTTTTTTTTTTTTTTTTTTTTTTGTGGTCTGTGTGTTTCTTGTGTTTCTTTTTTGCATGTTTTTTTTGTTTTTATTTTTGTTTCTTTTTGTTTAGCTTTTTAATTTTTTGTTATTTTGGGGTTTTTTTTTGTTTTCTTTTTATCCTTTTTAATTTTTTTGTTTTGAATGTCATTTTGCTTTGCTTTCTTTTGTCTTTCCTTAGTTTTTCTTTCTTTTTTTTTTCTCCTTTGCTTTCCACCGTTCTCTTCAATTTGGTTGGATTCTCTTTGCGTTTTCTGCAGTTTCTTTCCATTTCTTTTTTCTTTTCCCTGAGTATTCCTTTCCATTTTATTCTTTTTTCTTTTTTTCCATTGCTTTGCTCTGCTTTAAAGGTCACCCTTTTGGGTGTGGGTGAAGCGTTACGGCAAACGGTTTTCACCGAATCACAGAATCACAGCATCACCGAATCTTGGGGGTTGGAAGGGACCTCCAGAGATCATCGGGTCCAACCCCTGCCAAAGCAGCTTCCCTACACCGGGTCGCACAGGTAGGCGTCCAGGCGGGTCCTGAACATCCCCAGAGAAGGAGACTCCACCACCTCCCTGAGCAGCCTGTTCCAGCGCTCCGTCACCTCAGCGTAAAGAAGTCCTTGCGCACAAACAGATGAGATTTTCTTCAAACAGCACGACATATTTTTTTGTTAGAAATGCCACTTTTCTCCCACAAATTTGACATTTTCTTCCCTACAAATAATATTTTCTCCCAGACGTACCAGTTTCCGCCCAAATGTATGAGATTTTCTCCCAGAAATATCAGTTTTCTTACAAATAGCTCTCATTTCCTCCCAAATGCACTATTTTACGCTCCTGAATATGGCACTTACTTCTTTAAATATGGCATTTTATCACAGAAACGCCATTTTTCTCCAAAATAATATGACGTTTGCTCTCGAAAATAAGACATGTTCTCCCAGAAACACAAGCTTACTCGCAAATATGTGATCTTTTCCCCTGAAATGAGACATTTTCTCCCAGAAATACCAGTTCTCTCAGGAACACCTCACATCCTGCCCCAGGATACCATTTTGCACTCCTCAATATGACATTTTCTCCAAAAAGAATGATATTTCTCTTGGAAATACCGCATTTCAATTGCAAATATGACCTTTTCTCCCTACAATATGATATTTTCTCCCAGAACTAACAGTTTTCTTAGAAATACTTCAGGTTTTCACCAAAAAACACCAGACTACCATACCAAATATCACATTTTCAACCAAAAATACGACATTTTCTCACAGAAATAACACTCTTCTCCCAAACAGATGAGATTTTCTCCTTACAGTATAACTTAATTTGTTAGAAGAATCAGTTTAATTGCCTAAATAAGACATTTTCTTCTATAAGAATGATATCTTTTCACTGAGATATACCTGTTATCCCAGAAATAAATGATATTTTATCCAAGAAATACCAGTTTTTGCCCCATAAATACGATATTTTTTCCACTGAATTACAAATTTCCAGAACTAAATATATCATATATAATATATATTTTCTCCCAAATATATGACCTTTATAATGAAATACCATTTATATCACAAATGTGCAATATTTTCATCAAGAAATACCAGTTTCCGCCCCTGAAATAGGACATTTTATCCCAGAAATACCAATTTTCTCCAATAAAATAGCACGTTTTCTTCTAGAAATACCAGTTTTTCCCCCAAAATTAGGACAGTTTCTCCCAGAAATACCAGCTTTCTCCCCAAATCAGGACATTTTCTCCCAGAAATGCAAGATTGTTTCCCAAACGTAGGGCATTTTCTACCAGAAATACCACTTTTCTCCCCCAAAATAGGTCATTTTCTTCAAGGAATACACGATTTCAACTCAAATATGGGACCTTTTCTCCCTCAAATATCAGTTTTCTCCCCTGAAATAGGACCTTTTCTCCCACAAATACGTGCTTTATCCCCAAAATAGGACATTTTCTCCCACAAATACCTGTTTTATCCCCCAAAACTGGACATTTTCTCCCAGAAATACCACCTTTCTCCCCCAAAATATGTCTTTTTCTCCCACAAATACCAGCTTTCTCCCCAAATCAGAACATTTTCTCCCAGAAATGCAAGATTGTTTCCCAAACGTAGGGCATTTTCTACCACAAATACCAATTTCTCCCCCAAAATATTATATTTTCTTCAAGGCATACCCGATTTCAACTCAAAAATAGAACCTTTTCTCCCACAAATACCAGGTTTCCCCCCTGAAATAGGACATTTTCTCCCACAAATACCAGCATTCTCCCCTCAAATTGGACATTTTCTTCCAGAAATGCCAGTTTTCTCCCAAATATATGACATCTTCTCACAGAAATACCTGTTTTCTGCCTCAAAGGAGGGCAGTTTATCCCACAAATACCAGGTTTTCCCCCTGAAATATGACCTTTTCTCCCACAGATACCAGCTTTCTCCCCAGAAATTGGACATTTTCTTCCAGAAATGCCAGTTTTCTGCCTCAAAGGAGGGCAGTTTCTCCCACAAATACCTGTTTTCTCCACCAAATTGGACATCTTTTCTACAAATACCAGTTTACCCCCAAATATATAACATATTCTCACAGATATCCCAGAAATACCAGTTTTATCCCTAAAAATGGGATATTTTCCCCAGAAATACCTGATTTCTCCACCAAAATAGGGAAGTTCCTCCCACAAACACCAGTTTTCTGCCTCAAAATAGGCAAGTTTCACCCACTAATACCTGTTCTCTCCACTACATTGGACGTTTTCTTCTAGAAATACCAGTTCTCGCCCCAATATTAGGACAGGTTCTCCCAGAAATACCAGCTTTCTCCCCAGAAATCTGTCATTGTCGGCCAGATATACTAGTTTGCTCCCAAGTAGAGGATATTTTTCTCCCAGAAATACCAGCTTTCTCCCCAAATCAGGGCATTTTCTCCCAGAAATACCTGTTTTATCCCCAAAATAGGACATTTTCTCCCAGAAATACCAGCTTTCTGCCTCGAAATAGAGCAGATTCTCCCAGAAATGCCAGTTTTCTCCAAATGCAGGACATTTTTATGCAGAAATACCAGTTTTCTCCCAAGTACATTGCAGTTTCTGCCAGTAATGCCAGGTTTCTATCAGATATATAATATTTTCTCCCAGAAATACCAGCTTTCTCCTAAATATGTAATATTTTTTCCCAGAAATACCAGTTTTCTGCCTCAAATCGGGGCAGTTTCTCCCAGAAATACCGGTTTTCTCCCCCAAAATAGGACATTCTCTCGCGAAATGCCGGTTTCCCTCCATGAAATAGGACCGTTTCTCCCCGAATTACCAGTTCTCTGGTTGATTTGGGAGAAAATTTCCCCTCTGGGGAGAAATGTCATCTTGAGGATTGTATATGAAGAAAGCTTCATATATTTAAGAGACAACTGGTCTTTCTGGCAGAAACACATTTGGGAGATGAAAGGGCCGTCTGATTGTTAGGAGTGTGAAGTAGGGTAATTGGGAATAAATGTGATGCATTTCTAAGAGAGCTGGTATTTCTGGGAGAAAAGATGGCATTTCCGGGGGGAAATGTCCTCTATTTTAGGGAATGCTGGTATGTCTGGAAGGAAAACTCTTTTTGGAGGAAACTGCACTAGGAAGGATAGGAAAGTGGTCTTTCTGGTGGAAAATGTCCTCTGTTTTGGGAGAAGGCTGGTATTTCTGGGCAAAAATAGTGTATTTCTGGAGGGAAATGTGGTCTTTCGAGTTGCAGTGCGGTATTTCTGGGAGAAAATGCAATCGACATGAGGGAAAAGTGGTACTTGGGGGAGAATCTATCCTATATTGCTGCGGAGACCAGCTTCTGAGCAGGTAAGTCTGCGCTGGCAGAGAGATCTGGACTAAAAAGGCCAACCAAAAGGCTCTTTTTAGGGCTTTTTTAAGGCTTTTCTAAGGCTCATTTGAGGCTAGCAATCGGGGAGACAATGTCCTCTGGAGGAGTGCCAAGTAGTATTTTGGAGAGCAAATGTCAGGGATTTCCCAGCAAAGTGCTGTTTCGGGGAGATAGTAGCACACTTGGTTGGAAAACGACAGGTGTTTGTGAGAAAGCTGGTATTTCGGGGAAAACGGCCGAATTTTGAAGAATAAGCAGGAATTTCTGGGGGAATGTATGCCATCCTTGGGAGAAACCTGGTCTCTGTGGGAGAAAATGTCGTGTGTTTGGGAGAAACCTGGTCTATCTGAGAGAAAAGGCCATTTTGATGGGAGTAAGTGTGATCTTGAGGAGCGTCAAGTGGTATTCTTGGGATGGAACGGGAGGTATTTCTGAGAGAAGTGGCATTTCTGGGAAGAAATGTCTTGTTTTTTGAGAAAATGTCCTACTTTGGGGCGCAGAAGCTGGTATTTCTGTGACAAAATGCCATCTTGATGGGAGTAAGTGTAATCTTGAGGAGCGTAACGCAGCATTTTTGGTAGAAAATGGGAGCAGTTTCTAAGAGTAGTGCTATTTCTGGGAGAAAATGAGCTCTATTGGGGATAAAAATGGTGCATGTGTGATAAAATGCCACATTTCAGGAAGAAACTGTCCTCTTGAGGAGCGTAATGTTGTATATTAGGGAGGAAATGGGAAGTATTCCGAGGAGTCCTGGTATTTCTGGGAGAAAATGTCTGATGTGGGGGGGAGGAGGTGATGTATCTGTGAGAAAGCTGGTGTTTCTGGGAGAAAATGCCAGGTATTTGTGAGAAAACAGATGCTTGAGAGGGAAAAGGGCATCTCTTTGGGATCGCAGTGGTATTTCTGGGAGAAAATGCCCCAAATCTGGGAGTAAGTGTCATCAGGAGGCGTGTCATGGAGTAGATTTGGGAGGAAATGGAGGTATTTCTAAGAGCAGCGGTATTTCTGGGAGAAAATGTCCTCTCTGGGGAAGAAAATGTCCTCTTGAGGGAAGAAAACAGGTCTTTCTTACAGAAAATGTCATCCAATTGGGAGAAAATCTCCTCTCCTGGGGAGAAAAGTGGTATTTCTGGGAGCAAGTGTCCTCTTCTTGGTTGCAAGTGTCCCATTTGGTCTTGTCATGGAGGCTTTTTGGGAGAAAGCGTGTGGCAGTTGTAAGAGAAGGGGGATTTCTGGGAGCAAATATCCTCTTTTTGGAAGAGAAGGTGAAAATTCCAAGGGAAAAGTGGTATTTCTGGGAGGA
>QGNR01000372.1:13070-31391 GCA_003435085.1 Syrmaticus mikado
ACCTTCACTAGGGCTATTAGGCGGTATGCGAGTATCGCGCTGTAACGGGGCAAGGCTTTACCGAGCATGGGGAGGGGGAGATGTTGCAGTAGGCGTTTGCGGGGTATCGGGCTGTGACGCGATAGGACCTCCCCTGCTCTGTGATAAGAGATGTGACGCACGCTTGGAGGCATAGACGTATTAGACATGAGTAAACGCACGTGGACGTAGTAACATAGATAAGTATATAAGTTGCTGTTTCGCTTGCAATAAACGCCATCCTGCCTAACATCACATTGGTGTGCACATGGTGAGATGGTTGGGTCACAGCGGGGATGGTGTGAACCCTGGCCGGGCCATAGGAATGTGAGGAACTAGGGGTTTCCTACGCGGAAACAGAGGGGGGAGTGAGTGAAGGGCTGTGTGGTTCTCAGCTGCCTTCTGGGTTAAACAGCTGAGCCATTCCATCACTGGAGTGCAATGTGTGTGGTTGTGGTAGTAGCATGCTGCTATTGTACTGTGCTGTACTGTGCCATTCCTGGCCAGAAGGGTGACAGGATAAGGGACTGCACACCCTTGCTGTACTGTTTCACGCTGTGCCTTGCTGTGCCATGCTGTGTCTTTCTGCGCTGTGCTGTGCCATGCTATGCCACACCATGCTGTGCTGCACTGTGCCATGCTGCACTGTGTTGCACTGTACCATGCTGTGCCATCCCAGGGTGCATCATACATGACCGAAGGGACCATCAGCTCTTGCTGTGCTTTCCTGAGGGCTGGCAATGGACAGCTCCCCCTTGGCACACAGGGTACCCACATTCCCTTAAGAGCACAAGGCCAGCCCTGTCCTGCTATGGAAGGAGAGCTGCAGGCCCAACCACTGCCAGTGCCACCAGTCCCTGCTGCCCTTAGACCGGCATGAGTGCCCCATGCAAGATGGCCATGCCTTTACCACCCTGGCATGTCCTCCCAGTCCCCAGAGTCACCTGTAGGGCCTGTGGAGGAGCAAGCTGGGCTCCAACGTGACCCTCTCAGCTCTGAACATAGCCAGGATCTTTTCCAGCTCCTACCACATGGCAGTGGCAGCCACCAAAAAGCAGATCCTGGTGTCAACTCTGTAAGCATCTCACCTTTGGCTTCACCATGCAGCAGCAGTTTGCAGGTACAGCAACACCGGCATGGCTACTGGGCAGCCAGTGAGCTCTGCCCATGTTGGGGCAGTGGCAGGGTATCTGTCTGTCTGTGGGTTTGATAGGACTATCTATCTGTCCAGGCAATGTGGTAAGGGTGTCTGTTTGCCTAGGGGAGTGTTGTGGTTTAACACAGCAGGTGGCTCAGCACCACACAGTCATTTGCTCACTCCTCACTTTCCCAGTGGGATGGGGAAGAAAATTGGGGAAAAAAAGTAGAACTTGTGGGTTGAGATTAAACTATATGTATATATGAATGTATGTAACAAGTGGTGCACAAGCAATTGCTCATCACCCACTGACCGATGCCCAACTAGCCCCCCACGAAGTGGAAGAGAGACATGAACTCCCACACCCTTCAAAATTCCTTTCGCATGATATCATATGGTATGGAATATCCCTTTGACCACTTTAAGTCAAATGTTCTAATTCTGTTCCCTCTCAGCTCCTTGGGCCTTTTGCTGAGAATGGTCTTGGCTCTGTACAATACTGTTTAGCAGCAATTATAAACGTTGGTGTGTTATCAACATTGTTATTCTCCCAGAATCATATCATACACTCTGAAGAAAACAATTCCATCCCAGCTGAAACTAAGACAGGGAGGCAGCATGGGTGTTCATCTTTTTTCTGTGGGAAATGGCAGGAGTGTCCATGTGTCCAGGGGACATGGTAGGGGTGTCCACCTCTCTGCATGGGAAAGGTGTCAGAAGTGTCTGTCTGTCTAGAGGGCATAGCAAGGGTGGTGTCCATCAGTCTGTCTGGGTGATGTGGAAGACTTGCTGTGTCCCACTTCCCACCTGCTCCCTTGCAGTGCCCCCATACCAGGAGCCAAATAAACTCTCCTCTGCCCAGCAGAGCCATGTCCCATATGTCTCTATTATTCCCTTGCAGCTGAGTTCAGTGGAGGAGACAAGCAGGGGAACCGCATTCTACATGTGCCCCAGTCCCAGGTATTTCATGTCCCTCTCATGCAGGGGGCACTCTTTGAGGGGACTGAAGCCACACATCGTACCCTTAGCAGGGACATGAGGCTGTGTCTGGGACATTGAGGTGTTTATTCCTTGGGCAGAGGTGGGTAGCAGTGACACTCCAGCTAAGCACCAGTACCCAGGACACACTTGACCAGAGGAAAAGTGCCCTCCCCACATGCCTGATCATCCCTGAAGTCTTTTTGATGAGTGCTGTTTGCGTCAGAGCACACTGTTCCAGAAGGGAAAACATATCCAGTGCCAGCAGCTGGGGTAGTCTTGGAGCTGTGCAGCCAGATGGAGAGCAGGGACAGCAGCTGGGTCAATTGGTGGTCAAGGGACATAGGCTTCCACTGAGTACCAGCTGCTGGAAATAAAATATTCTTTTTTGTATGCCCCTTCCACTTCTGACACAATGCTGTCTTCTTGGTGCCTTCCTTCTCCTATACTTGAATTTATCCAGCTTTTACAGTTCCTTCTCAGCCTTTCTAAGCAGAGTGCATTTACACTGTCACTGCAGCCTTTTACCTTCTTGGCTGCTCTGCCCAGAGTTACCTTTTAACAAGCTTCCTGTATTTTCAGTTAATATTTAGTCCAAGCATCTGCTTCATACAAAGGCGAGAATTAGGAAAGGGGAAATGGGCTGGCAGAGGTATTAGCAAGGCTGCTCCTTATCTGAGGGCACCTAGTGGCCTATAAGATGTTTTCTGTAGGAACGGTTCCTACCAACAATAAGTGTCTCGACACTGAACATCTCAGCACCCAACGTCTGTTTCAGCACGAAATGTCTCCACACCCAGTGTCTCCACCCAGCTGTTATCTCTCCCAAGCAGATGAAGTCAGGGAGCTCCAGCTTCACCCAGGGGATCAACAGCTGCTTGATCCTGCTCCTCTGCTGCTCTCCTTGCCTTAGCTGTGGAGTAGCCCCTGGGCCAGAACCCCAGCCCTATAGAGCAGCACTCAGCCTTTGCAGGGATCATATGCCAGGACCATGAGTACACATACCAGAGGGCTTCATTCAGGGCTGCCACAGCAGGCCCAACTCCCAGCCCCAGTGAAGCCTCACACTGCAGCTCAGAAGCAGCAACAGGAGCTGCTGGTGGTGGCACGGGACAGCGGCTGGCAACGTGAGCAACCCCTCCCCTGCAGCTCTGCCTGTCTGGGTCACCCCGACCTTGTCTCGCTCGCCTCAGCCCCCAGCACTACACGGCTCTGGTTACAGCCCTATAAAGGGGCGAGGGGAAACCCTGCCAGGTGCTGAGCAGCACTGCAACCATGGGGAGTGGTGCCTTCACCCTAGTCCTGGTGCTGGCCCTGTCAACGTGTGTCACCCCTGTGGAGAGAAAGGTAGGGGATGGGGTGAGGGAACGGGGTAGCACTTGGTCTGCACCCAGGAGCAATGGCTGGCCTATTCTTGCAGTGCCAGCTCAGCGGGCTGTGGAGGAACGAACAGGACTCACTGATGGAGATTTCAGCACTGGCGGATGATGGAGGCTTCCAAGGCGAGTACCTCACCCGAGTGACCCTTGCTGGTGGCTGTACACGCATCTCTCCCCTGAGGGGAGCCCAGCAGCAGCCCAGTGAGGTGGCATGGCCCACCTTTGCCTTCACCGTATGGTGGGACACATTCTCCAGTAAGTGCCAGGGCACCAGAGCCGGGAAGTCTTCTTGGGAGTGCTTTGGGGCACCCCAGTGAAGGAAGGCTGTGAGTGGGTGTCATCTCTCTCCCATCCTGCCACAACCCCCAGATGCCACCACTGCCTTTGCTGGGCAGTGCTTCGTGGATGCAAGTGGCAGGGAGATGCTGAGCACCATGTGGCTGCTGCGTGAAGCTGTCGGGTCCCTGGAGGAGGACTGGAAAGCCACCAGGTAGCAGGGGGACTCAGGGGGCAGCACTCCTGAGAGCATCCCTTGATGGGATGAGCAGGGTGTGGGGGCTGCCCCAGGTATCCCCTGGCATAGGTATGCAGATGGGGGAGGCTGATGGGGCTGTGGGGCATGGGAAAGGGGTGTCCAGCAGCTCCTTGGGCAAGTTGGGGGGTATTTACAGACAACCCCATCACTCGGGGCACCAAGCTGTGTGTCTGTGGGTTGTCCCATGGGACCTCTCTGTTTCCCTGCAGGGTAGGCAGGAATGTCTTCACGCGCAAACGCACCCCAAAAGGAAAGATCTTGCACAGCTTGTCCCCATCCTGTGAGGATGCAGCTTTGCCTGTCCTGTGATGGCACACTGCAGCCAGCCTCTCCTGGCTGAACATGAGCTCTCAGGGTGACCCCTTACACCCCACAGCTCACTTCTCACAGCCCCCCAAAAGTTCTGCATGCCTCAAGCAAAACCAGCTTCTCACATAAAAATTAAAAAAAAAAAAAAAATCCATGGCAGCTCTGGTTGTATTTTTAAAAAACTGTCCCCATTTCTGCTCAGTCAGCTTCTGTCCCCTCAGCCCCCAGGTTCCCCAGGGGCCCCTGGATCCCTGCCCCTCTGGATCCCTGAGCTGTCTCAAGATGCCCCACTACCTGCGAGCCATGCCTGCAGCTGTTCACTAGGCTTCATTAGCACTCTCTGTGCCAGGTTGTTGGCAGGTGGCTCTGGCAGAAGCAAATACACAAATATAACCCAGCCCGGGGATGCCAGCACACACAGTGTGTGCTCTGCAAGCTCTGGCCAGTGCACCACCAAAGAGTACAGTGAGACGGGGTTTGCAGGGCAGTGCCAACCCTAGCATGGGGCTCCCAACCAACATTGCAGCCCCAAGCATTGCATCCCATGGTTCGCATTTAGGCAGCTGAATCCAAGTTTAATTTTTGGGTGCCCATAGCCGTGTGTGGCAGCTCCATGGCTGCTCTGCATTGTAGTGAGCAGAGTAGCAAGCAGCTTGGGAGTGAAGGGCAAGTGCATGCTGTGTTCTGCAAATCTAAAGGCTTTAAGAGCAGAAGGGAATACAATACAGGAAAGGTCAGGGCTCTGTGTGACACCCAGCTAGGCAGCAGGACATGCAAAACATGAAGCATTTCCATGCTTTAATAGGCAACATTTTTCAGCATCCACAAAAGATGAATCCCCACAGAAGCATTCCCTGCCTCTCTCTGCAGCCATGCTGGTTCCCAATCGCCTTGGCTTTGCCTCACCTGCCCTGGCCTCCTGGCACAGCTTCAGTTACAGCGGGGCACTGCACAGCCTATATTTTGGGCCCCATCCTCTGCTCTTTGCACAAACCTCATTAAATTCCTGCCACGCTCTGGGACCATGGGCACAATGCGTTGTGTCTGCAAGAAATCTGATTTATATCACACAGCAACTTTTTGCAGATACCCACTGTATTTGCAGTTTCTCTTCTGAATGGGCTCTCAAGTTTCTGAGAGTTTTCCTGTTTCCACAAGTACCAAGCAGCTGGTGCTAGTGGATAAAAATACCATCAGTGTAAATGT
Source organism: Syrmaticus mikado (assembly GCA_003435085.1). Lineage (NCBI taxonomy): Eukaryota > Metazoa > Chordata > Aves > Galliformes > Phasianidae > Syrmaticus > Syrmaticus mikado. The sequence continues at coordinate 18,634 of QGNR01000372.1, forward strand.
GGAGGTTCCCTTAGAAAGGACTACACTGCTTCCTTCTGCTGCCAGCTGGGGTTCTCCCCTCCCCAAGAAACTGATATTGTCAGCATTCGGAGGGGCGTAGAGCAAAAAATAAGTGCAGCAAATGCATATGGAAGTGGAGCAAATGCATAGAATGGTCTGGGTTGAAAAGGACCTCAAAGATTATCTAGTTTCAACCCCCCTGCCATGGGCAGGGTCGCCAACCACCAGACCAGGCTGCCCAGAGATACATCCAGCCTGGCCTTGAATGCCTCCAGGGATGGGGCATCCACAACCTCTCTGGGCAACCTGTTCCAGTGCGCCACCACCCTCTGAATGAAAAACTTCCTCATAATATCTAACCTAAATCTCCCCTGTCTCAGTTTAAAACCATTCCCCCTTGTTCTATCACTATCCACCCTCGTAAACAGTCATACCCCCTTCTGTTTATATGCTCCCTTCAAGTACAAGAAGGCCACAATGAAGTCTCCCTGGAGCCTTCTCCAAGCTAAACAAGCCCTCAACTTTTCCTCATAGGAGAGGTGCTCCAGCCCTCTGATCACCCCCCTCTACCTGCTGGCCACTCCTTTTTTAATGCAGCCCAGAACACAGTTGGCCTTCCAGGCTGCAAGAGCACACTGCTGGCTCATGTCCAACTTCTCGTCCACTAGGACCCCCAAGTCCTTCTCCTCAGGGTTGCTCTCAAGGAGTTCTTCCCCCAGTCTGTAAATATAACCGGGATTACCCCAGCCCAAGTGCAACACCTTGCACTTGGCCTTGTTGAACCTCATTAGTTTCTCATGGGCCCACTTCTCCAGCCTGTCCAGGTCCCTCTGGATGGCTTCCCTTCCTTCCAATGTATTGACTGCACCGCTCAGCTTGGTGTCATCTGCAAACTTGCTGAGGGTTCACTCGATGCCATCATTTATGTCATTGATGAAGATGTTGAAGAGCACCGGTCCCAAGACCAACCCCTGAGGGACACCGCTTGTGATCAGCCTCAACCCAGACATAGAACCGTTGATCACAACCCTTTGGCTGTGACCAGCCAACCCATTATTAATCCACCAAACAGTCCATCTTTCAATTCCATACCTCTCCAATTTAGAGAGAAGGATGTGGTGAGGGACCATGTCAAAGACTTTGCAGAAGTACAGGTAGATGACATCCATCACCCTTCCCCCATCCATTGATGCCATCACTCCATCATAGAAGGCCACTAGATTGGTCAGGCAAGATCTGCCCTTGGTGAAGCCATGCTGGCTGTCTCAGATCACCTCTTTGTCTCATATGTGCCTTAACATGGTAACCAGGAGGATCTGCTCCATGATCTTCCCAGGCACAGAGGTGAGGCTCACCGGTCTGTAGTTCTCCGGGTCTTCCTTCCTCCCTTTCTTAAAAATAGGAGTAATGTTTCCCTTTTTCCAGTCACCGGGGACTTCACTGGACAGCCATGATTTTTCAAATATGATGGTGAACAGCTCGCAACAACCATATCAACCATCTCTTTCAGAACCTTGGGATGGATATCATCCAGCCCCATGGACTTATATACATTCAATTGCATGAGGTGGTTTCGGACTTGTTCTACTGTTACAGTGGGATGGAATCCGCTCCTCTCACCCTCACCTAGAGGTTCAGGGTCCTGGCAGACATGGGGAGCCTGACCACCAGTGAAGAGCGAGGCAAAGCATTTATTGAGCACCTCATCTTTTTCCCATGTCTAGGAAGCCAATTCTCCATTCTCATTTATCAGAGAGTGAACACTCTCCTTGGTCTGTCTCCTCCTGCCTATATACCTGTAGAACCCCTTCTTGTTATCTTTCACATCCCTGGCCAAGTTCAGCTCCATCTATGCCTTGGCTTTCCTGATCTTCTCTCTACACATGCAGACAACATCCCTATGTTCTTCCCAGGCTACACAGCCCTGCTTCCACTTCTTGAATATTTCTCTCTTTTCCCTCAATTTAAGCTGCAGGTCCTTGCTCAGCCATGCTGGTTGCCTGCCTGGGGGATGGAGAGTTGTTGCGCTCTCAGAAGAGTGTCCTTAAAGAGCTGCCAGCTCTGTTCTGTTCCTATGCCCTTAAGGACAGTTTCCCAGGAGATCCCATCCAGCAGTTCCTCGAGCAGCTGGAAGTTTGCTCTCCTGAAGCTCAGGGTCCTGACTCTACTTTTTGCCAGGCCTGCATTCCTCCAGATCACAAACTCCCCCAGGGTGTGATCACTGCAGCCCAGGCTGCCTCTAATCTTAACCTCTCTAATGCTCTTCTCTGCATTGGTGAGCACCAGGTCCAGTAGGGCTTCACCTCGGATTGGTCCATCTAATACCTGGACCAGGAAGCTATCCTCAGCAGACTCCAGGAATCTCCTGGATTGTCTGCTACCTGCCATGCCGCTATCCCAGCAGATATCCAGGTGTTTGAAATCCCCCATCAGGACAAGAGCCTGTGAGTGCAATGCTTCCTGCAGTTGAAGCAAGAAGGCCTCGTCAACAGGCTCCCCCTGATCAGGTGGCCTGTAGTAGACCTCAACCACTAGATGTCCTTTACTGGACTGATAAAAGAGAGGGCTTGCACTTTGTAGCATCCATATAGGGATTACTGAGGGCTGGGCAGAGCATTTTGCCTGGGCAGGCCTGTGTTTCTGCTTCATCAACAACATGTACACACATGAGCATCCCAGTATCCACAGCCCCTGCTGCCCAGCTGTAGGACATGTCCCCTTATCACCACTCTGGCATTACCACAAGCTTCCCCTCAGCAGGACAGCACCTCCAGCATCCCCAAGCCCAGTCCCACAGCTTGCCAGAGTGGCATAGCCCCAGTCTGTCACTGTGCCACAAGCTGGGGCAGTCAGAGGAGCAGGTTTTAGGCAATTAACTATTTTAAGTTCTTAGTAAACTTTTGTCCAGCTGTATGTCCCTCCTCTTGTGCTTCCTGGGGCGCATGTAAGGACAAACCTTGGGTACAGGCTGGCTTCTGTGGGTTCTCTGTGCGAAAACCACACAGCGAGAGATCCAGGAGATTACTGGAGTCCGTGGATAACTTTCTGGTTCAAGTATTGGATAGACCAATCAGAGGTGAAGCGCTGCTGGATCTAGTGCTTACGAGTGCAAAGGAGATCATTAAAGGCATTAAGATTGGAGGCAGCTCAGGCTGCAGTGACCATGCCCCGGTTGAGTTTGTGATCTCGAGGAACGTAGGCCTGGCAGAGTGGGGTCAGGATCCTGAACTTTGGGATAGCGAACTTCAGGCTATTTTAAAGAATTTTTGGACAAGATCTCCTGGTAAGCTCTCCTTAGCGAAAAAGGAGTGGAAGAAAGCTGCCCCCAATACAGGAAAGATGTGGAGCTGTTTGAGAGGGTCTAGAGGAGGGCCACAAAGATGATCAGAGTGCTGGAGCACCTCCCCTACAAAGACAGGCTGAGGGAGTTGGGCTTGTTCAGCCTGGAGAAAAGAAGGCTGCGAGGAGACCTCATTGCAGCCTTCCAGTATTTAAAAGGGGACTATAAACAGGAAAAGACTCAACTTTTTACAGAGGTAGACATTGATAGGACAAAAGGAAATGGTTTTAAGCTCAAGGAGCTTATCATGCCAGTGTCCCACTGCTGGCCACATTTCTGCCATGTGCGTCCACCATCCCCCCTTGTTGGAGTAATACCCCCCCAGCCCACATCCCAAGTTGGTGAGAAGCAAGGCGTGAGGAGGATGGGTGCTGGGACAGGGGCACCTGCTCCTCTCTGAGGAACAAGTTTTTTACTCTATGTTAGCTGTCACCACGCACAATTACATCTTGTTCCAGGAAGTGAAGAACAAAAGCAACTGTCAAAGTTGTCATGCTTTCTCAAAGGCTTGGTTTTATTGCTGCAACCTGCTGGCATTCCTACACAATGAAATGCCTACAAGCTTTCTTTCAAAATCTGAGGAGTTTGATGTCTCAAGTATCTGCTTAGTTTCTCAGGATCTTGCAGGTGTTCAAGAATAAAGTTCCATGACATGGGTGATGCTCATTTCTCTAAAGTCTCTCCCAAGTCCCTCCACACTCCCTGCCCCTCAGTATTCTCTGGCTTTGGGGAAGGCTTCCTCAAAATACTATAGATACAGATACTGATGAGGAGAACATTCAGGGAGACTGACAACATGATCATCATGATCATCAGATGAGCATTCAAAAACCCCATAAATGATTCAAAGGAGAAACTGGGAGACTGTTTAAAAACCACAAGTTCTGTAGAATTAGCAACTCCCTCTGGAGTTGTATGCCACGTTGTATGCAGATACCAGGTAGATATTTCCATCAGTGTTTTTAATTTATCATAAATACATATACCTGCATAGAGCTTTGTTCCCACTGCTGTAACCACCCCCATAAGGGGTAAACTGTTTTGATGATATATATGGAAGTGTAATTGAGGGTACGGTATTAGAGCTTCTGATCTGCACCAGCCAAGGCAGATGGGTGCCAGCACGAGAACACCCCCACACTGCAACCCCCCCCCCCCCCCCCCCCCCCNCCCCCCCCCCTCCCCCCCACTTCGGCTCGAAGTGAGAGAGACAGAGAGCCTGGGGCCAGAGACTCCTGCTGTAAACAGCCAGTTACATGCAAATGGGGCAGGGGAAGGGATGGGAATTAGAATCGAGAATGGCCTTGACCAGCAGATATCTAGGAAACCCGATACCCCAGTATTAACACTGGAAGCCTCCGAGGGTTGGAGGTGAGACTGAACTAATTTTTGTAATGATGAAAGTGATATAATAGATGTGGAATGTATTTCTTTAAAATTGTTTTAAAAAGGGAAGCACTTTCTCAAACTTTGCTGAACTGCTTAAGGAAGATAAGGGGAGACAAGATTTGCAAAACAGGGTTGTAAAAGCTAGGAATGATAAGGCTGAGAGGATTACATCTGGCCAGGATACGCCATTCTTGACAACCGCTGAAGACCACCACCATGACTCAGTACGCATGCTAAAAGGGGCTGGGCTAGGGGTGGAGAATATGATAATAATCTCTTGGGAGTAATTGTAATGTCCCTCCTATTTGTGGCATATGTATGACTTCTCTATAAATGTTCTTAACCTCTAACTCATGGTGTGCAAACTAGGAGGGGTTACCCCCTTTGCACCCAGGGTGCATACACAGCGCTGATAAAACATACCTACTCTTATAACTACTTTGTGGTTATGGAGTTTGATTTCCACAAGTCAAAAGTATGAAAGGTGAAAAAGGGTTTGGGAAGAACAATAGCAGCTGCTACTGTTGCTGCACTAGAGCAGGGTAAAGATGTTAATTTTTGTGAATATGGGTGCCCCTTACTCTGTGCTAAATCAAGAATTATCTGTAGATGCTGATTTTGTAACAATAGCAGGACCTACTGACCAATAAGAAAAAGCTTACTTTTTGAGATCATTTAAATACAGGCTAGGAAAACAAGCAGGAATACATAAATTCTTGTATGTGCCAGGTTGTCTGAAATCATTACTTGGGTGAGACTTCTTAGAACAAATAGATGCAGAGTAAATTATCAGTAGAGTGAGAACCTGAATACAATACTCCAATATCACCCATCAAGAAGCCTAATGGGAAGGATTATAGACTAGTACAGAACCTGAGGGCAATAAATAAGATTGTGGCAAATCAGAATGAAAGTATTTTACGGTATAAGATATAAAGGATGCCGCCTTCTGCCTCCCCTTGGCTGCAGAGAGTCAAAGTTGTTTGCATCTGAATGGGAGAACCCAGATTCTGGGAGAAAACCTCAGCTAACTTTGACAGTGTCATCCCAGGTATTTAAGAACAGCCCTACTATTTTTGAAAATCAGCCAGCCAAGGAGTTGGAGGAATGGGACCCTCCCTCCAGTAACTGAACCTTGCTCTGGTACGTAGATGACCTCTCGATTGCAACTGAAAATGAAGAGGAATACTATTTATGGACAGTGAGCCTGCTCAACTTTTTAGGGCTAAGTGGATATAGGGTATTGCAACAGAAGGCCCAGATAGCAAGAAAAGGAAGGAATCCATATATAGAACCCCCGAACCTACCACAGCAAAAGATCTTCAGACTTTCTTTGGGATGACAGGGTGGTGTTGATTATGGATTCATAATTATGGTGAATAAAGGACTAATATGTTATATTGTTAAAATCGTAAAAGTATCTGAGCACAAACAATGGGAAAGATGTGGGGTACCTCAACTGTAAGCCAAGGAACTCGCTGATTGGTCCAAGGAGCCATATCCTAATAACTGTACCAGTTGAAGCTGAAATACTTTCTCAAACTACACTGGGGTCAGAAATACACTGAGAGGAAGACATACGGCCTTCATCCCCACGACCACTGGGATGATCATCAGGAGGCACCACACGTGTAGAAGAAATAATTAGGGGCAGAGCCAGGGGCGTGGAATAAGTGTAGAATATTATAATGATTTCCCCAAAGTAATTGTAATAACCATTCCTTTTTTTTTGAAATATTATGAATATGCATGTATTCATTCTATAAATAAAGATGCATACCTGCTTTTGATATGCATGTTACAAGGGGCTACCCCCCTTGCACCCAGCGTGTGCACAGCACTGAATAACCATACCTGCTTTATTACTGCTTCGTGGTTATAGAGTTTGATTTCGTAAGTCGCAGGAAACCTGAAAATTTACACTGGAGGAGAAGATAACTTTATTTGTCAATAATATTGTCAATCCAGCTTTTTTTCTCAGTGGGACTACAACTGAACCCATAGTGCATGATTGTCTTCAGACAATCAAGGAAGTATACTCAAGCCATTTGGACTTAAAGAGACTGGCAAATGTGATGCCCATCTCCAGAAAGGGCCGGAAAGATGATCCTGGTAGCTACAGACCTATCAGTCTCACCTCGGTGCCAGGGAAGGTTATGGAATGGATAATCTTTGGAGCCATCATGGACCAGTTAAAGGTCAACCAGGGGATCAGGCCCAGTCAGCATGGGTTTACGAATGGTAGATCCTGTTTGACAAACCTGATTTCATTCTATGACAAGGTGACCCGCTTAGTGGATGAAGGTAAGGCTGTCGATGCAGCCTACCTGAACTTCAGTAAAGCCTTTGACACTGTCCCCCACAACATTTTTGTGGAGAAGCTGGCTGTCCACAGTTTGGATGGGCATACACTACGCTGGGTGAAACACTGGCTGGATGGCTGGGCCCAAAGAGTTGTGGTCAATTGAGTTAAATCCAATTGGTGGCTGGTCACCAGCAGAGTCTCCCAGGGCTCAGTACTGGGGCCTCCTCTATTTAACATCTTTATTAACAGTCTTGATGAGGGGATTGAGTGCACCCTCAGTAAGTTTGTAGACAACACCAAGTTGGGAGGGAGTGTTGATCTGCCTGAAGGGAGAAAGGCACTACAGAGGGACCTGGATAGACTGGATCGATGGGCTAAGGTTAACTGTATGAGTTTCAATAGGGCCAAGTGTCAGGTTCCGCATTTTGGTCACAACAACCCCAGGCAACTCTACAGGCTTGGGGTGGAGTGGCTGGAAAGCTGCCTGATGGAAAGGCACCTTGGTGTACTGATGGACAGTCGGCTGAATATGAGCCAGCAGTGTGTCCAGGTGGCCAAGAAGGCCAATGGCACCCTGGCTTGCACCAGGAATGGTGTGGTGAGCAGGACTAGGGAAGTCATCCTGCTCCTGTACTTGTCACTGGTGAGGCCTCACCTCAAGTAGTGTGTTCAGTTTTGGGCACCTCAGTACAGAAAGGACATGGAGGTGCTGGAGCAGGTCCAAAAATGTGCAACAAGGCTTGTGAAGGACTTGGAGAATATGCCCTACAAAGAGAGACTGAAAGAACTGGGGCTGTTCAGTCTGGGGAAAAGGAGGCTGAGGGGAGACCTTATTGCTCTCTTCCAATATCTGAAAGGTGCTTGCAACGAGAGTGGGGGTGGTCTCTTCCCACTGGTGACAGGATGAAGGGAAATGGCCTCAAGTTGTGCCAGGGGAGGTTTCGGTTGGATATCAGAAAAATCTTAACAGAAAGGGTGGTTAAGCACTGGAATAGGCTCCCCAGGGAGGTGGTTGAGTCACCATCCCTGGACGTGTTTAAAAACCATTTGGATGTGGTGTTCAGGGACATGATTTAGTGGAGGATTGTTAGTTAGGGTAGTATGGTTAGGTTGTGGTTGAACTCAATGATCTTTAAGGTCTTTTCCAACCTGAGCAATCCTATAATTCTATGAAAGGACTAGCCCTTAGAAAATGCCAAGGTAACCCTGTTTGTGGATGAGAGTAGCTTTGTAAGACAGGGTCAGCGCAAGGCTGGGTATGCAGTGATCACTCACCAGGACATCATGGAAGCATGGCCCTTACCAGCCAGAATATGAGCACAAAAGGCAGAAATAATTGCCCTTACAAGAGCACTTGAGCTGGATAAAGGTAAAAAAAAGCCAATATCTGGACTGATTGAAAATATGTCTTCAGCGTTCTACACGTGCATGGGGCCATGTGGAAAGAAAGAAGACCGTTCAGCTCAAGGGAAAGGAATCAAGCACGCTCCTGTGATCCTGAAATTATTGGAAGTGGTCGGGGAACCGCAAGAGATTGCAATTATGCACTGTAGGAATAAACAGATGAGTAACACTGAACAAGAATAGGGAAATAATTAGGCAGACCAAGCAGCCAAAAGAGCGGCAGAACAAACAGCATCAGAATTAACCCTAATTCCACAGAAGGGAGCAAGTAGCCTACTAAATAAGGTAAAGCCTGTGTATTCACAGGAAGCCCATAAGTTAATAAAAGATTTAGAGGGAAAAGAAAAGAGGAGTTGTGTTATATGTTGGTTCTAACCAATACCTTTTTCAGGATGGCCAGAAGCATTCCCTTGCAGGACCAATAAGGCCAATGACGTAACCAAGGAACTCCAGCAGGAAACAATGTCAAGGTTTGTGGATCCTGCAACATCCTCCAACCGGGGAACTCATTTTATTGCAGAAATTTTCAGAAAGTCGGCAGGCTACCGCAGATAGACGGGTATCAATGGTTTACGGGCTGGTTCGACCCGGTTCCGTGACTAGCGGGGTGGAAGGATCCACAGATCCACACCTCTGGAAACGGGACCCAAAATAATTGAAAACAGCGGCAATGATCTGAGGTGAAACAAACTAATTTACTAAATATAGTATCAGCAAAATATAATGAGAGAGAGAGTGTGCGCAAAAGGTGGATAGGTCTCACCACAATGCTGAGGTGAGAAGCACAGTCCAGTTGAGCCAATGAAGAAAAGCAGATGGAGAAGCGCAGGAGAAGAAGAGCAGGTGAAGAAGAGAACATCAAGTGACCTTGCCGGGAGTTACATCTCCTTGCTGACCGCAAAGCCCCCTGGGGAAGGTAGTTGTTCTCCTCCACACAAGCACCCGGAAATTGAGCATCCACAGCCAAACCCCCAGTGCACTCCATGATGTTATGATGAGGAATACTGATAACCAAAAATCATAAAACCATGACATTCCACCCCTTATTCTACATCACTACATCATGCTTAATATATACACACACACAAAATATAAACACATGCACATACAAACCTATGTATAAACACATAGAATTACTAAACGCACTCCCCCAACATCAAACCCCCTTGTGGCACGCACTGAACATCCCCATTTTCCTGCATCACCCGCCAAGTGGACCCAGGTCTCTGGGCAAAAACAGTACCATGGAGAGGTTTGCCCTTCCAAAAGCTGGAAGAACCCAAACTGCTTTTCCCAACATGTTCTTTACATGTACAACAGGGACCTTATCTCCCTCGACAGTATGTAGGAAGCTAGTGGGACCATCATGATTGATAGATCCTCTGGTATTGACTAATCAGGTGGCTTCTGCCAAATGCTTCTCCCAGTGCTTAAATGTTCCGCCACCCATTGCTTTCAACATGGTTTTTAACAACCCATTATAGCATTCAATTTTACCAGAGGCTGGTGCATGGTAGGGGATATGATAAATCCACTCAATGCCATGATCATTGGCCCAAGTATTTACAAGAGAATTTTCAAAATGAGTCCCATTATCTGACTCAATTCTTTCTGGGGTGCCATGTCGCCAAAGGACTTGATTCTCAAGACCCAATATGGCATTTTCGGCAGTAGCATGGGGTACTGCATATGTTTCAAGCCACCCAGTGGTTGCCTCCACCATGGTAAGCACGTAACGGTTACTATTGAGAAATCATGGCAAGGTGATATAATCAACCTGCCATACCTCCCCATATTTATACTTTTTGCCATCGCCATTCCACCCAGAGTGGTTTCATCCTCTTGGCTTGTTTAATTGTGGCCCAAGTGTCACAGTCATGAATAACCTGTGAAACAGCATCCATGGTTAAGTCCATCCCTCGGTCTCAAGCCCATTAGTATGTTGCATCTCTTCCTCAGTGGCCCGAAGTCTCATGGGCCCACCGAGCTAGAAATAATTCACCCTTGCTCTGCCAGTCCAGGTCTATCTGAGCCACCTTAATTCTGGCAGCTTGATCCACCAGATGCTTATTTTGCTGTTCTTCAGTAGCCCAACTCTTGGGCACATGAGCATCTACATGGCGCACCTTTACAACCATATTCTTTATTCGGCCAGCAATGTCTTTCCACAGTTCAACAGCACAAATAGGTTTACCCCTTCTTTGCCAGAACATCCAGATCAACACTGGCAGCGATGGTACCAGAAGGAGCTATATTTCAGAGCCAATTACTTTAGAAGCAGCCCAAACCCCTTCATATATGGTTAAGATCTCCTTTTCAGTTAGAGTGTAACCCTCTTCAGACCCTTTGTACACCCAACTCCAAAATCCCAGGGGTTGGCCTCAGGTCTCTCCTCAAGCTCTCTGCCACAGACACCAAAAGGAACCTTTCTCTCCAGCAACAGTATTAAGGACATTCTTCACAACCTGGTCCATCCGTACTGGCCCCAGCACAAACTATCTCTTACTTAAACAACTGTATAAACAATGAAAATTATATAAAGGAATAATACATAATCAAAAAAAATTAGATATAATAAAACAGAAATAAGCAAAAAAATTATGCACAGCAAAACAAACAAAAAAAAAAAAATAGGAAACTAACCCATGATGAGAACTTACTAAGAAAACTCCAGAAAAGAGGATCATCAAAAGAAAAAGAGATTCTATCCTACTGGTAGTCAGCTCTTAAATGAGTCTAGGAGAGGTGGAGCCAGGCTCCACCCCTTCCTGCAGCACAGGTGAATTGCTTTCACCTGTGCTCCCAGGGCTGACTCATTGCTCGCCTCAGGTGATCAATCAGAGGTTCAGGCCATGACTCAGCAGTTCCCATANGTCTAGGAGAGGTGGAGCCAGGCTCCACCCCTTCCTGCAGCACAGGTGAATTGCTTTCACCTGTGCTCCCAGGGCTGACTCATTGCTCGCCTCAGGTGATCAATCAGAGGTTCAGGCCATGACTCAGCAGTTCCCATATATCTGCTCAAAAGCCTGCTACTGCTCAGGACCCCACATGTACTCATTCTTTTTCTGTGTCCCCTGATACAGGGGGCTTACAATGAGGCTGTAGTTTGGAACATGCATTCTCCAAAAACCTATTATGCCCCAAAATGGTTGTGTCTCTTTCTTATTACTGGATAGAGACATAGCAATGATTTTGTCAATCACATCTGCTGAAAAGTGCTGACGCCCATCTTGCCACTTTATACCTAGGAACTGAATTTCCCGGGCAGGTCCTTTCACTTTGCTTTGCTTAATAGCAAAACCAGCACGCAGAAGGATCTGGATTATTTGCTCTCCTTTCTCAAAAACTTCCTTTGCTGTGTCGCCCCACACAATGATGTCATCAATGTACTGTAAGTGCTCAGGAGCTCTGCCCTGTTCCACTCCGGCTTGGATCAACCCATGACAAATGGTTGGGCTGTGTTTCCACCCCTGGGGCAAACGGTTCCAGGTATACTGAATGCCCCTCCAGAAGAAAGCAAACTGGCCTAGATTCTTTGGTCAAAGGAATGGAGAAAAAGGCATTAGCAATGTTAATAGTGGCATACCATTTGGCTGCTTTTGACTCCAGTTCATACTGGAGTTCTAACATGTCCGGCACAGCAGCACTCAGTGGGGTGTGACTTCATTCAGGCCACGGTAGTCCACCGTCAGCCTCCATTCTCCACCGGCTTTACGCACTGGCCATATGGGGCTATTAAATGGTGACTGAGTCTTGCTAATCACTCCCTGACTCTCTAGTTGACAAATCAACTTCTGAATGGGGAACAAGGAATCCCTGTTGGTGCGGTACTGCCGCCTGTGCACCATTTTTATAGCAATCGGTACCTGTTGCTCTTTCACTCGTAGCAACCCCACAACAGACAGATCTTCTGATAGGCCAGGCAAAACAGACAACTGCTTAACACCTTCTGTGTCTACAGCAGCTATTCCAAAGGCCCATCGATACCCTTTGGGATCCTTGAAATATCCCCTTCTGAGGTAATCAATACCAAGTATACATGGACCCCCCTGGGCCAGTCACAATAGGGTGCTTTTGCCAGTCTTTACCAGTGAGGCTGATTTCGGCCTCCAACATAGTCAGATCTTGGGAACTCCCAGTCACCCCATGAATTTGAATTGATGTTGTCCCTTGGTGACACGAGGGCATTAGAGTGCACTGTGCACCATGTCACGGAATTAACTAGATCAGTTTATGCCCGTGACAGGGGGGCAGTAGGCCCCTGCCCTCCCCACCCCCCGCCTGGCCCCACAAAATGGGAAGGAAGGGGGAAAAGGAAAA
>QGNR01000372.1:37498-55107 GCA_003435085.1 Syrmaticus mikado
TTTTTTTTTTTTTTTTTTACAGAAGCAAGATAGCAAGGCTCAAAGTTTACAAATATCTGAGTATATCGGCAGTCCGCCTGGACTTTTCAAGGTCAAGTTTTCAGAGAGCACCTATGAAAAAGATAAACTTTCCCAACGAAGCTCTCCGAGAGCAGAGAGAGAGATTAGTTCTAAAAAGCTAAATAGCAGCTCGTTGCCCGCATTCTCCACCAAGAATGTCAACGGTTTATGGGCTGGTTCGACCCGGTTCCATGACTAGCGGGGCAGAGGGATCCGCAGATCCGCACCTCCGAAAAAGGGAAACAGGGGATCCAAAATAATTGAAAACAGCGGCAATGATCTGAGGTGAAACAAACTAATTTACTAAATATAGTATCAGCAAAATATAATGAGAGAGAGGGAGTGTGTGCAAAACGTGGATAGGTCTCACCACAACGCTGAGGTGAGAAGTGCAGTCCAGTTGAGCCGATGAAGAGAAGCAGATGGAGAAGAGCAGACGGAGAAGCGCAGGCGAAGAAGAGCAGGCGAAGAAGAGAACATCAAGTGACCTTGCCGGGAGTTACATCTCCTTGCTGACTGCAAAGCCCCCTGGGGAATGTAGTTGTTGTTCTCCTCCAGACAGGCACCCGGAACTTGAGCATCCACAGTCAAACCCCCAGTGCATTACATGATGTTATGATGTGGAATACAGATAACCAAAAATCATAAAACCATGACAACTGGCAATTCCATACACCATACAGACGACAGGCAAGCGGTCAGGTAGAAAAGATGAACCATCTAATTAAGTTACAGATTGTAAAACTGGGACGGGAAGTCGGATTATCCTGGCCACAGTCATTGCCTTTGGCACTTGTGAGGATCAGAACAAAACCTAGAGCCAGAGAGGGGCTAAGTCCTTTTGAAATAATGCATGGAAGGCTTTATGTAGCGCAAATGGGAATCTCTACCCAGATAGGGAATGAAACACTAAGTGACTATGTGATAAGTCTACAGAAAGAGCTTCGATAAATAGAAAAACTGGTTCTGGGAACTAGAGCCCGAGGCCTTGATGGACTGCTACATAATATTTTGCCATGAGACTGTGTATATTAGATCTCTTTCAGATTTGCCATTGGAGTTGAAGTGGGAAGGACCATCCCAAGTACTCCTAACTACCCACATGGCAATCAGAATCAGAGGCCCCTTTGTGGACACATCACTCCAGGGCAAAGAAGGCCCTGAATTCTCAGTGGGCTACTACATCAAAGGGACCTCTGAAACTTGTGATAAGAAAGCAAAATGCTTAGTATCTGTATATATTGTATAATTTTAACTCTGTCTTCAGCCTGGTAAGAGAATACTTATGCGCAAATGACTCAGAAAATAGCACAAAGCTTTAACCTTTCAGATTGTTAGGTATGTACTGTCATGCCCCAAGGGGAAATAGAAATGTTAAGATATGGAATTTAGTAGAAATTGGGCACAGAATGAATGGACTGGGACAGGAAAAAGACTGAACTGTACCTAAGACAAGAAATGGAAAAGGCTTTAGACCCTCAATTTGTCTTACAAGGATGGGAGGAGGGGAATGTAATATATCATAGGAACCAACCACAGTCAGTTCAAGATGTAGGAACTTCTGATCAGCAAATTATACTCAGTATAACTTATCTAGATATTAAAGAACAGGGTTATGAGAAATTAGCAACAGAACTATGAAGTGCAGCCTAGGACGGGGAAAATGGTGGCTGTGTGGAGATGGAAGAGCAAGAAAAAGCATGCCAGTAGATTGGAAAAGGGACCTGTGAAGGGGGGGGCGGTTAGATCTCTCAAAGCGAAGTATTTAACCATTCCCACCTGCCATTAGGTCTGGTAAGAACTACCTGAAGAAAAGTAGAGAAAAGGATTGTCAGGAACCCATTGACTGAACGACCAACGGCTTTCCAAACTTTTGTGAGCTGGTATCTACTCTCGTGTCATGGTTTTATGATTTTTGTTATCAGTATTCCACATCACAACATCATGTAAAGCACAAGGAATTAGAGAGTTAATACTCCAGTTCGATGGACAGACAACTCCATAAACACCTCCAAGATTCCTGGATGACTGAGGTTCCCCATCTGAGCTCACTGTGTAATCAGTGCAATCCACTTACTCCAAGTGGCATCAGTAGCATGATGGGCAGAAGGAAACTCTCCTTTAAATATCCAGTACAGCACTGGCAGTCGAGGTGCCAGAAGGAGCTGCGTTTCAGTACCGACTACTTCGGAAACAGCCCGAACCCTCTCATATGCAACTAAGATCTCCTTTTCAGTTGGAGTGTAGCACTCTTCGGACCCCCTGTACGCTTGACTCCACAATCCAAGGGGTTGGCCTCAGGTCTCTCCTGAGGCTCTTTGCCATAGACTCCAAGTGGGACCTTTCTCTCCAGCAGCAGTGTAGAGGATGTTCATTACATCCTGTCCTGCCCATATTGGCCCTATGGCCACAGCATGGGCTATCTCCTGTTTAATTTGCTTGAAAGCCTGCTGCTGCTCAGGGTCCCCAAAAAAATTATACTTCCTCGCCACCTCATAAAGGGGGCTTACAATGAAGCTATAGTTTGGAACATGGATTCTCCAAAAACCCACCACACCCAGAAAAGATTGTGTCTCTTTCTTATTAGTGGGTGGAGACATAGCACTGATTTTGTTGATCATATCTGCTGGGATGTGATGATGCCCATCGTGCCACTTTATACCTAGGAAATGAATTTCCTGAGCAGGTCCTTTCACTTAATAGTGAAACCAGCACACAGAAGAATTTGGAATATTTGCTCTTATTGCTCTTGAAAACTACTTCTGCTGTATGACCCCACACAACAATATCATCAATACACTCCCAGAAGAGAAGAACAACTACATACCCCAGGGTGCTTTGCGGTCAGAGAGGAGACATAACCCCTGGCAAGTTCACCTGCTGGGATCTTCTTTGTCAGGTTCTCCTCCCCGCTGCTCGTCCCGACTGCACGCATCTCTTCAGCATTAGTGTAAGGCCTTCAGCTTTTGGACAATCTTTCTCTCATTATATCTGATTTATTAGCTTTAATTCTAATTATATTGTATTATATTGTGTTATCTTGCATTCCGATACTATATTTAGTAAATTAGTTTGTTTATCCTCATAACGTTGCTGCTGTTTTTAATTATTTTGGGGTCCCCAGTTTCCCTTTTCCGGAGGCGCGGATTCACAAAATCCCTCTGCCCCGCTAGTCACGGAACTGGGCCGAACCAGCCCATAAACCATTGACACTGTGGCAAATGGTTGGGCTGTGCTTCCACCCCTGGGGCAAATGGTTCCAGGTGTACTGAACGCCCCTTCAGGTGAAAGCAAACAGTGGCCAGAATTCAGTGGCCAATGGAATGGAAAAGAAGGTGTTAGCAATGTCAGTGGTTGCATACCACTTGGCTGCTTTTGACTCCCATTCACACTGGAGTTCTAACATGTCTGGCACAGCAGCACTCAGTGGGGGTGTGACTTCATTCAAGCCACGCTAATCTGCTGTCAGCCTCCACTCTCCACTGGCTTTATGCACTTGCCTTATGGGGCTGTTAAAAGTTGAGTGAGTTTTGCTGATCACTCCCTGACTCTCTAGTTGACTGACTTGTGGAAATCAAACTCCATAACCACAAAGTAGTTATAAGAGCAGGTATGTTTTATCAGCGCTGCACACGCACCCTGGGTGCAAAGGGGGTAACCCCTCCTAGTTTGCACACCATGAATTAGAGGTTAAGAACATTTATAGAGACAAGTCATACATATGCCACAAATAGGAGGGACATTACAAGTACTCCCGAGAGAATATCATCATATTCTCCACCCCTAGCCCAGCCCCTTTTAGCATGCGTACTGAGTTGTGGTGGTGGACTTTGGGGGTCGTAGGATTGAGGCTCGGAGTCTTCTTGTTGTCCTTTTTCACCTTTGGTCTGAGTTAAGACTAATCTCTGACTCTGTCTTTGTGGTTTATCTGTTACATTCTTTTCAAGAATGGCGTATCCTGGCCAGATGCAGTCCTCTCAGCCTTATCTTTACTAGCTTTTACAACCCTGTTTTGCAAGTCTTGTCTCCCCTTATCTTCCTTAAGCAGTTCAGCAAGGTTTGAGCAATGCTCCCCCTTTATAAACAATTTTAAAGAAATACGTTCCACATAAATTACATCATCACCATCCCTGACTCAAATACTCGCTTAGTTTCTCGGGATCCCACGGGTGTTCAAGAGTGAAATCCCATGACATTGTGGGTCCCCGTGCTTTTAAGATTTTTCCTAAACCTCTCCATATTCCCTGCCAGTCAACCTTCTCTGGTTTTGGAGAAGACTTCTTCCACATACCACAAATGGAGAGGAGTACATTCAGGGATATTGATAACATGAGCATGAACATGATCACTAACTCAGCATTCCAAAAAATGCGTAAAGAACCAGGAAGAGAGCCTGGAAACCAGTTTGAACATCGTATTGTTTGTAAAATTGGCTATTCCACCTGGGATGTAATTAACAATACTCAAATCATACAACACTGCACGTAGTGAGTTAGGGGATGAAGGGCAAACATGGGTTGGCTGTAAAGGAAACCAAAGATAGATAAGGATAAAAGAATATAGCAAGCAGGATGTGCAAAAGATAAGAGTTAACTATTGTATAAGAATGTAGGTAAGCAAGATGTAAGACCAGTGTATGAGAACTGCTGAGCCACGGCCTGAACCTCTGATTAATCACCTGAGGCAAGCAATGAGTCAGCCCTGGGAGCACAGGTGAAAGCAATTCACCTGTGCTGCAGGAAGGGGTGGAGCCTGGCTCCACCTCTCCTAGACCCATTTAAGAGCTGACTACAAGAGGAGAAGGATCTTTCTTCTGAAGATCTGCTTCACTGGGGTTTCTTGAGTGAGCCCATGATATGGGTGAGCATCCTATCTTTTGTCTCGCTTTGCTTAACTCTCTTGTTTATTTCGTTATTATGATGTCTTAATGTTCTTTGATTATACGCTTGGCGAAGTAGGCCAAATATTCTAAAACATACATCATGTTCTTTCTCTAGAACTTCTATAAATAGGTCAAGGGGGAGAATACTACCCCCCCTAGATTAAATAATTCCAGGGCAGATCCCAGGATTTGTGGGATCCCCTTATTATGAACTGACAGTTAAAATTAAAAAATGGGGTCCCCTACATGTTACGGGAAACATCTTCGCGTATCATATGGCTGGTTACTTCCAGGGACTTACCAAAGATACATTAATCACAAGAGAAAGGTAATTAGCTGCTTCCACAGTGGCATGGCCACTATTAAATACTTTAAATAATGCTGAAATGAGGAATAATACTTCAGTGAATGAAAATGAACTTCTGAAAGACTGTATTGAAAAGTTAGAGCAAGAACCTGGCATACTAACAGGAAAAAACCAATTCTGCATCTTCAGGTAGATCAAGTTTATAACATCTCAATAAACAATGACCAGGCTCCTGAAAAAACAGACTGTATTGATCAGGAAAATAATCTAAATCAGATGTCAAATCTCTGATTTTGACAGATGTACTAGAAGTCTATCCTTTTATAACTGAAAAAACAGAAAAAGTACAGGACAGACTGGCAGGGGTGCTGCCCAGACTCATTTGCATGTAACAGCCTGGCTGTACATGGCAACAGAATTGATGGTCTTAGTACAGTGATTTAGGCAGAAGCCTAGAGAAAGTGTGCCGGCTTGGTTATTAAGACTGTGGGATTCTGGGCCAGAAAGTGTTTTGGTGAATGGCTTGGGAATGTCCAAGTTGGCCACCATGACTGTCCATCCTGGTCTCAGGCAGAGGTTATATGTGGGTAATCAATATTTTGATGAAAAACATTCTACAACAGGATGGTTAATGGGGGCCTGCCATATGGTATGGCCCAGTTAATCTGGTATACCTCTACAAACAGGGATGTGGTCCTCCATGGAGGACCTTCAGAATTACATCTGTGAACTATGTGTAAGGAAAGCAATTTATGAAGACACGTTTGATGGCCCTGATACGGTCAAATTCTCAGTGGGGGTGAGAGAATTAATTCTACAGCAAGCTCCCTCTCATTTGTATGGAACTTGGGTCTCTATATTAAATCCTCCGGTGGCCTCAGAAGTGGCAGTCCAGCATGCTGCCCAGTTAGTGGCTGACCTAGGAGAAACAAAACGCCTGCAGGCTAGGCACAATATTTCCATGTTAGAAGAAGCTGGGGTCCTGCTGTTGACTAAAACCAAAATGCTGGCTGCTCAAGCTCCTCAATTGGGATCTGTAAGGGTCTCCTGAAAACAAATGTTTAATGATTTAATTTGGGCTGGGGTCCAATTGGCTAAGATTGACAGCCAGCCCAACCACATCCTTCTCCAGCTTTGGAGACAACTAAAGGACGATCAAAAAATGCAAAACTAGACTAGACAGAGTGATGACTGGTGGTTTTGGGGGACAGACTATTCCTGTCTCCCAAACATGGCTGAAATTGGGGGTTGGGCATCTCCCGCACTGGTATACAGCCATATCCAATATTGCTTCCCTAATGGATACGTTGAGTAGGGAGATAAAAACCTCTCATTGTGTCCTAGATTTAGCAAATGCGTTCCTCAGTATCCCAATTGCTGAGGAATCGCAAGATCAGTTTGCATTTACATGGGGAGGCAGGCAGTGGACCTTTCAGGTCCTGCCACAGGGGTACGTGCGTTCACCAACGTATTGTCACAATCTAGTGGCGTGTGACATGGCTGATTGGAAAAAACATCATGTTAACCTGTATTGTTATACTGATGATCTCCTGCTGACATCCGACTCACTGGAGGCAGTAGGGCAGGCGGCAGATTCATTAACCGCCTATTTACAACAGAGGGGATGGGCTATAAATCCCCAAAAGGTGCAAGGTCCGGGCCTGTCTGTAAGATTCCTGGGGGTGGTTTGGTCAGGAAAGACCAAAGTACTACCCAGTGATGTCATAGATGAGGATCAGGCGTTCCCGGTCCCTACAACATCGAAACAGCTGCAGGAGTTTCTAGGTATACTGGGTTACTGGTGTTCCTTTATACCTCACCTAGCGCAGCTGCTAAGGCCACTGTAGAGACTCACAAGAAAGGGGTAGCTATGGGACTGGGGGAAAACAGAACAGGATGCTTTCCAACAGGCAAAACTGGCAGTTAAACAAGCCCAGGCATTGGGTATATTCGATCCTTCCCTCCTAGCTGAGTTGGATGTTCACGTTACTCAAGATGGCTTTGGTTGGGGCCTGTGGCAATGCCAGCATTCTGTTTGGACCCCCATTGGTTTCTGGTCTCAGGTCTGGCATGGAGCAGAAGAAAGATACAGTATGATTGAAAAACAGTTATTGGCTGCCTGTTGAGCATTACAGGCAGTAGAGCCACTAACCCAGATGGCTGAAGTTATAGTTAAGACCACTCTGCTGATTCAGGGGTGTGTGAAAGATCTGACCTACCTTCCTAAGACAGGGGTGGCCCAAGCACAAACAGTGGCACGATGGGTCACTTACCTCAGCCAAAGGAGCAGTCTGTCTTCATCACCCTTAAAAGAAGAGCTTCAGAAGATCCTAGGCCCAGTGACGTATCACAGTGATGCACCAAAAGAAACACTCGTCGCTCCACCAGAGAAGAGTCCCGTTCAGGAGGGGAAATATCCTATCCCTGAAGATGCCTGGTACACAGATGGGTCCAGCAAGGGCAACCCAAGCAAGTGGAGAGTGATAGCATACCATCCTTTGACTGAGACAATCTGGTTTGATGAGGGGGATGACCAGAGCAGCCAATGGGCAGAACTGCAAGCCGTGTGGATGGTTATAACCAAGGAACCCAGTGATGGTATCCTGAATATCTGTACAGATAGTTGGGCTGTGTACCGGGGGCTCACTCTTTGGATTGCACAGTGGGCCACCCAGGAATGGACTATCCACGCCCGACCAATCTGGGGCAAAGACATGTGGTTAGACATATGGAATACAGTCAAACACAGGACTATATGTGTCTCCCATGTTTCTGGTCATCAGCCCCTACAGTCACCGGGAAATGATGAAGCTGACACGCTGGCCCGAGTTCGATGGATTGAGAATTCACCATCTGAGAACATCGCCTGTTGCTTACATCAGAAGCTACGGCATGCGGGACAAAAGACAATGTGGGCAGCTGCTAAAGCATGGGGACTGCCCATACAGCTACCTGACATGGTCCAGGCATGCCAGGATTGTGATACTTGCTCTAAGATGAGACCGAGATCGTTGCCCGAAACGACAGCCCATCTTGCTAGAGGACACAATCCTCTCCAGCGATGGCAGGTCGATTATGTTGGGCCCCTTCCTCGGTCTGAGGGGGCGAGATATGCCCTGACCTGCGTCGACACTGCAAGTGGGCTACTGCAGGCCTATCCAGTACCAAAAGCAAACCAGGCATGTACCATCAAGGCACTGGCTAAACTGATGTCTGCCTACGGGACACCTCAAGTCATCGAGAGCGACCAAGGGACTCATTTTACTGGTGCAACGATACAGCGCTGGGCAGAAGAAAACAACATCGAATGGCGATTCCACTTGCCATATAATCTAACGGGGGCAGGCCTTTTTGAATGCTGTAATGGTTTTCTTAAGGTTTCCCTGAAGACAGACTCCCAGTCCCTGCAGGAGTGGATGAAAAGACTGTATGAAACCTTGCAGGACCTGAATGAAAGACCCTGTGACGGCAGACCCAGTGCCCTGAGAATGCTGCAGACAACATGGGCCACCCCGCTTAGGATCCAAATTACGGGCACTGATTATCAGGTAAGACCCCAGATAGGTAATGAAAATAATATTCTGCTCCCTGCCCCTGAGAATTTAGAACCAGGCACCCATAGAATAAAATGGCCTTGGAAGGTGCAGGTAGGACCCAAGTGGTGTGGCCTACTTGCACCTTGGGGGAGGTTGTTGGAGGTGGGAGGCTCAGTAGTTCCTCCAGTAATAGGTACATGGCCTTCTGATATTGTGGTCAACACTCCGATCTTCTTTGCTGAAGGGACCCCCATCATGTCCCTATGGCAGGACACCTCCTTTGGTGCCTGATATAGTTATGCAGCCACAGACGTCTGGCCAGAAGGTGTGGTACCAGTACAAGCGGAAGTGTTGACCCAGGATAGAAATACGGCCTGTATCTTGCCCTGGAGAGCAGACCTTCCCCTCCTGGTACCTTTGAAACATCTGTATTACTCCCCATGAGTCTTCGAGCCTTCAGGATCACCGAAAGGAACGAAATGCCATCAAAGCATTCCAGTGTTACTGTCAGATCACGTGCGACACCCGGTGGTGGCCTATATGGGTCTGAGGGAACATAAGACGGACCTGCACCTCATGACTGAATGCCTCCAGTAACATCATCGAGCACTGGCCCATACAAGAATATCAATGTTCACCAATTGTCACTCGTCTTGAATTGTACCAACATGCGTTGCGATGGAAATTGTATAAGTGTCGTGATATAGTGGGTCTCTGTATTAGGAGAAGCTTACCCATTAGTCAACCTGATCATTGGTTCATGCTGTGAAGGGGTGGAGTGTAGGGGTACTGCTGAGTCAGGGCCTGAACCTCTGATTGATCACCTGAGGTGATCAATGAGTCAGCCATGGGAGCACAGGTGAAAGCAATTCACCTGTGCTGCAGGAAGGGGTGGAGCCTGGCTCCACCTCTCCTAGACCCCTTTAAGAGCTGACTGCCAGTGGGGAAGGATCTTTCTTCTGGAGATCCACTCCACTGGAGTTTCCTGTGCGAACCCATGATGCAGGTAAGCATCCTATTTATTCTTTGTCTTGCTTTGCCTAACTCTCTTGTTGATTTCATTATTATAACATCTTAATATTATTTGATTATATGGTATTCCTTGATTATACACTGTCTTAATATTCTTTGATTATACAGCCAGATAAGAAAAGAACTTATTGAAACTCTGTTGTAAACTTGAATAAAATATCACACAAGGAATGGGTCAGAATCGGATTACTTCAGTTGAAGATAATGAGCCTTTATTCCATGACTTCCAGAAGGAGGCCCCCCCCATTGCCCGTGGTGCACACGCAAGAGGGAGGGGCCGTATACTGATGGGTTCTTGGAAATATAATGATTATGTATATGAATTCTGGGAAAATCATTTATTATGTATTAGTTTGGCCTGTATCTGTACCAAGTTTTTGCCCTATGGTGTGCAAGTTTGGAGGAGCTATCCCCCTTGCATACAGTTTGGTGCCAAATGCTGAATAAAACATGCCTGCTTTATAACCTGACTCTGGGTTATGGAGTTTGATTCTGCAAATCAATTTGGCGCCCCAGATGGGTCTCTCTCTGTCTGGCTGAGAGGGGGGATGCCTTTGATGTGCCCCAAGGTTCCTTGGAAGGACTCCCTTTCCTCCTCCGATCACTGTGGGGACAGACAAGGACCATTTGTTGGTGGACCAGGTATATTTAGGAAAGAGGGGAACCTGTAAGGTGTATGGCGATGTCCTACGCAGGGTAGGAAAGGGCTGGTGTGCTCTTTCCTGGGTAGGTGAGCTCACAGGTTGGGTATGAAGGCGATTCCTTGGGAAAGCAAGCACTTCAATGAAAGTCTGTAAGGCATATGCAGGGAAGGAACAATCCTTAAGTACCCTAGTTATTAAGTGATTGAGAACACTGCTTTTGTTTGGTGTTTATGTGGGTCATTGTAACTATAGCAGCAGGAATCATAGGTGGTATTATTCTTGTCACCATTTGTTATAAATTCTTGGTACCATGTATCTAAGTGAGTAACATCATAATCACCCTCGAGGAAAATTTAATTCTGCATTTATATGTTGAGTGTGTGGCATGAATGAAACGTAGTGAAGCTACGGAATGAAATGATTTGTTATTGTTTTGATGCATGTGTTGTAAAATGTTAAAGTGATCAGTATTTTGTCTTAAAGATCTGACAGGATAAAGTAGACATTCTGCTGTTAATTCATTTTTGCCATTTATGTCAGGTATTGACTGGGAAGGGATAGAAGGTCAGGACTGGATTGAAGATTTGTCTAATGGGATGGGTATAACCTGCTCTTTCCATGGGAGTAATGAATGTTGTCCTCATTATGAAGTTCTCTGTTATGTTTGTAATAGAGTGACGCAGGGAAATGTTTTCTGTGAATCAGTGTGGTGTCCTCTGTGCGAGAGTCTGTGGTGGGTAAAAGGAAAGGGGTGTTTTGGAACCTTTGAGGTAAAGCAAGTGAGGTGTGGGAATCTAAAACCAGTGATTGGCCAGTAAAGATATCATGGGGAATAAGCAAGGAAAGGAAATACCCCAGAAAACACCTCTCAGGTGTGTCTTAGCTCATTGGTAAGATGTTGCAGGGGGGCCTGGGGGGACCTTGAATAAGACAACTTTGATAAAATATCATAATCAGTGGTGGCCATTGTATAAGCTAGAAGATGGGGAAAAGTGGCCCCCTAATGGAACACTTAACTATAATACCATCCTGCAGCTTATGTTATTTCTAAGGCAAGAAGGTAAATGGGGCGAAGCAGCATATGCAGACATCTTCTTTACTCTGTGAAACTATCCCGAGTGGCAGAAGAATTGTGGGATGGGAGCTTTGCAAGACCTGCTAGTATTAGCATTAGAAAACGATTGCTGGGGAATAGGTAATGGGAAGCTGAGGTGGTGCTGTTCCGCCTGTAGCATAGGGCAGAGATGTACTAAGCTCACAAGAAAATTAGAGCCAGAGGATCTTTTAGATCATTATCAGGCTAATCCCAGGATAGGGGACCCTGAGAGGGGCGAGGAAGATTACTTGGGGAGGGATAGCCATTCTCCAGCAGAAACCCCACCTGACTACCCTGTAGCAGCCAGGACTAGAAAGAAATGGGACACTTGTGGCCCCTTTGAGAGAGGCGGGGGGACAGATGGGTCATGAGTATTGATTTAAAATTCCATTTTCGTCATGATTTAGATTGCTGGAGGAAGATAGTTAAGGATTATCGTAGTGATCCA
Source organism: Syrmaticus mikado (assembly GCA_003435085.1). Taxonomy (NCBI): domain Eukaryota; kingdom Metazoa; phylum Chordata; class Aves; order Galliformes; family Phasianidae; genus Syrmaticus; species Syrmaticus mikado. Next base: position 49,504 of record QGNR01000372.1, read on the forward strand.
GTAGGTGTAGCTAGTCACTTCAAGTATCTGGTCTTACAGCATAACCCAGGCTGGAGTGATATCCAGCTACTCTTAGGTTCCATGACTGAGACAGAGAGGGACTTAGTTTTAAAGATGACACAGGATCTAGCTGAGAATGATATATGGGGAAGACATAAATGATCATTTTTCAAGGCAGGACCCTCATTGGGATCCGGGAACTGCATGGGGAAGGGATCATCTGCTATCTTACTGGGAATGGGTGATAAAAGGAATGGAAAGAGCTATCCCCAAGACAATTAACTGGGCTGCATTATATGCAGTAAAGCAAAGCCTGAAGAAAATTCCTTCAGAATTTTTGGATAGATTAAGGGGCACGATGAAAAAACAAACTTTCCTAGGTCTGGCATCAGAAATAGGTATTCAACTTGTATCGTTATTCATAGGGAATTCAGCAGGGGATATTAGACGAAAGTTACAGAAAGTGAAGGGGTTGGATGTGCGAAATCTGGAAAGTCTGTTAGAAGCAGCATGGAGGGTGTTCAGAAATCGGGAAGAAGAAGAAAGAGAGAGAAGGGAAAGAATAAGGATATTGATAGCTGCATTACAGGTACAAGAGGGAGGGCCAAGGATGATCAGAAGGCCCCTTGAGAAGGATCAGTGCGCCATCTGCAGGAGAAAGGGACATTGGAAGAGGGATTGTCTGCAGAGGGGTCAGAGAAGAAAAAGGGGGGCATGGGCTAAACTCCAAGCCCCGCTGGATGAGGAAGACTGATGGGGACCTGGGGACTCTACCCTAGCAGATCCACTGGTTAAGATAAAGCTAGGGGATGAACAACAAAGTGTGAAATTTCTAGTGGACACGGGGGCTACGTATTCTGTCCTAAATGAGTTTTTGATGCTGTTAAGCGATAGTTTTGTAATGGTAAAAGGAGCCACAGGCCAATCAGAAGAGGCGTGCTTTGCTAAGCCCTTAAAGTTTAAATTGGGAAAACAGGCAGGGATACACAGATTTTTGTATATGCCAAATTCACTGGGATCCCTCTTAGAAAGGGATTTGCTAGAACAATTGGAAGCAGAAGTAAAATTTGAAAAGGGGGAAATGAAGCTCAGAGTAAAAGAAGAGCCTATGATAAATTTACTTAGCCTGGCTTTAATAACCACTTCAACAAAAACAGAAGTCCCAGAGGAAGTGATGAATCAGGTCTATCTGGGAGTTTGGGAGGTTGAGACCCCAGGCTGAGCCAAACATGCATCACCTGTGAAAGTGAAAATCAAACCAGGGAGTCAGCCCCCCAGAATTAAGCAGTATCCCCTCAGAACAGAAGATAAGAAAGGAATACAACTCATAATTGATCGATTCATGAGATATGGCTTGCTGAAAGAATGTGAGTCAAAGTACAATACACCAATATTGACAGTAAGGAAGCTGGATGGAAGCCATAGGATTGTACGGGATTTAAGGGCCATTAATAAAATTACAGAGCATCTATATCTTCTGGTAGCTAATCCATATACTTTGCTCACCAAGCTATCCACTGAGTTAAAATGGTTTACCATTCTGGATCTAAAGGATGCCTTTTTCTGCCTACCTCTAGCTGAGGAAAGCCAGCTGTTATGTGCTTTCAAATGTGAGAATTCCAGTACGGGATGAAAGTCACAGTTTACATGGACTGTTCTCCCACAAGGATTCAAAAATAGTCCCATGATATTTGGAAACCAGTTAGCTAAGGATTTGGAGCAGTGGGAATGTCCACTAGATGAAGGGGTATTACTACAATATGTGGATGATCTTTTGCTACAGAAACAGAAGAGGTGTGTTTGAAATGGACAATCAGTTTGCTGAATTTCCTTGGGCTTAATGGGTATCAAGTCTTTCCACAGAAGGCCCAAGTGGCCCAACAGCAGGTGACATACCTAGGATATGAAACTACTGCGGGCCTGCGGATGCTGGGAACTGCCTGGAAGGAGGCTATCTGCCAACCCTCTGACCCACGCATGTCTAAAGAGCTCTGGACATTCCTCGGAATGATGGGATGGTGCTGCCTGTGGGTACCTAATTATGGAATAATGGTAAAACCGCTTTATGCAATGTTAAAGTCCTGCCCAAAGGACCTAATGTGGGATGGGGAAGCTGAAAGAGCATTCCGGCAGTTGAAACTAGAACTGATGCAAGCTCCAGCTTTGGGGCTCCCAGATGTGACTAAACCCTTCATGTTATTCTCCTATGAAAAGCAGGGAATAGCCTTGGGAGTTCTGGCCCAAAGCCTCGGGCCATACTGGAGGGCAGTGGCCTACTTCTCCAAACAGCTTGATGAAGTAAGCAAACGATGGACTTGGATGCTTGAGGGCTGTAGCTGCTCTAGTAATAAACATCCAGGAGGCACGGAAATTCCCAATGGGGCAGAAAGTAACTGTGTTGATATCCCACATGGTATCCACAGTGTTAGAGGTAAAAGGAGGTCATTGGCTCTCTCCTCAGCAATTTCTGAAGTATCAAGCCATTCTAGTGGAACAAGATTATATAGAGATAATGGTAATTAATATCATAAACCTGGCTGCTTTTCTTAGTGGGACTATGGGAGAACCCATGTCTCGTGATTGTTTAGAGGTTATTGAAGCTGTATATGCTAGTCGCACAGATTTAAAAGAAGAACCCCTGAAGGACGCAGAAGATACCTGGTTTACAGATGGAAGCAGCTTTGTTCATCAGGGAGTCTGTAAGGCCGGGTATGCGGTAACAACTACTGATAAGGTAATAGAAGCCAAGGATTTGCCTCTAAATACCTCAGCACAAAAGGCTGAAGTAATAGCCCTTACAAGGGCCTTAGAACTGTCAAAAGAAAAAAGGATAAACATATGGACTGACTCAAAATATGCCTTTAGTGTTGTACACGCTCACAGAGCAATATGGAAGGAAAGGAGATGCTGTCAGCCCAAAGGAAAGGTATTAAACATGCCAAAGAAATACTTAGACTCCTGGAAGCAGTACAGCAGCTGAAGGAAGTAGCTATTACGCACTGTAGATTGCACCAGAAAGGAGAGAGTGTTGAAGAGATGGGAAATGCGCTGGCTGACAGAGAAGCAAAGCGAGCAGCAGAGGGTGAGGTAGTGGAGGCTTCTTTGATCCCAGATGGTAAGATTCAGCTGGACAGTGAGCCAAAATACTCAAAGGAGGATTGGAATTTGATAACTGATTTAGGAGGAAAAATAAACAGAGGGATGGACAGTTGCACAGCAAGGGAAAATAGTCATCCCAACAGCAATATTGTGGGCTGTGGTGATGGCCGAACACAGGAAAACCCATTGGGGAACAGAAGCATTATATAAGTATCTGTGTCAACAAATAATGGCCTGAAACTTGTATACTATCATTAGACAAGTGACCCAGCAGTGTGAGGTCTGCCTACAGAATAATCCTAAAACAGGTCACAAGGTCCAATTTTAGGACAAGTAGGAAGGGGCAACTATCCAGGGCAACAATGACAAATAGATTTTTCAGAGCTCCCAGGAAAAGGGGGGTATAGATACATGTTAGTCTTAATGGATACCTTTTCAGGTTGGCCTGAGGTGTACCCTTGTAGAACTAACAAGGCTAAGGAAGTAACAAAGGTTTTGTTACAAGAAGTAATTCTGAGGTTCGGGGTACCGGGGCAATTTCTTCAGATCGAGGCCCACATTTTATTGCTAAAATAGTCCGACAGATCAGCACACTACTGGGAATTGACTGGCAATTACATACACCTTATAGGCTGCAGTCAAGTGGCCAGGTGGAAAAGATGAACCATCTGATCAAGTTTCAGATAATAAAGTTTGGCCAAGAGTCTGGGATTTCATGGCCGCAGGCACTGCCTCTGGCACTTTTAAGAATTCGGACCAAGGAAGGACTGAGTCCATTCAAAATCCTTTATTGAAGACCATATCCTGTGCAGAAGGGTACTTCAGTACAAATCAGTGAGGAACTCTTGAGCAGATGAGTAATTAGCTTACAGAAACAATTGAGAAGTGTTGAAAGGGCTGTGTTTAATACTAGAGTACCGGGTCTGGATAGCCCAGTGCATGATGTATTACCTGGAGATTATGTATATGTTAAATCCCTCTCAGATTCTCCACTTGAACCGCGGTGGGAAGGACCATATCAAGTACTTCTGACTACACACGCGGCTGCCAAACTAGAGGGACTGACTCCATGGATTTACTATATGCGACTAAAGAAGGCGGCTACACCATGACGGACAATAGAGAAGAAAGGACCTCTTTGGCTAACACTTAAGAAGAATGTATAAGCTGTGTGTGATAATCAGCCTGGTAAGAATGGCTGTGGCATGGAAGGATAAAACAGCTACCTGAATGTGTAGGTAGTTAGGGTCTGGCGACCAGAAGATATCGCGGTGTATGGAAAGACAGGGCCCCTCTCCTGATAGCCAATAGCGTTTAGTGACATTGTAAACCCGGGTTATATAAGGCCGTGTTTCCTGCCAATAAATGCCATTTGCCATCCACCATATTGGTGTCAGTGAGCTGATGGACCAAGCGACCTGGGGTTGGTTGCTGTGCTGTTCCTGAACCAGGTCGCCACGCCTATGATAGGCAACAAGTGGTGCTGAAACCCAGGACTGTCGCCTGGACAGGTGAACGGCGGCCAGAGTGGCAGGACCGGCCCAGCGGGGAGGACGCTCCCAGACCAACAAGGAGGATGGAAGCCCTTGTGAAGGTCGTATCGCAATTAGATAAGCAGTGGGGTATTGATTGTAAACCCAAAGATTTTACTCTTGCAGTTGCGAGGCTTTTGCAAATTGGGGTCATTGACCAGCCGGTGGATATTCTCCACCCCAAAGTGTGGGATAAGTACACTAAAGCGTTAACTGAGGAGACGATGTCCTCAGGTTGTGGGAGAAGCCTTGGGTCGTGGGGGAGAGTCGTGCGGGCCCTGCGGAGGGCCATGCAGGAGCGGGGGACCTGGAGGGTGGCGGAGAGCTGTTTAGCCACCCTGAGATTGGGAGTCGGGGCAGCCATGTGAACTTTGCACCCCTCTGACAATGACTATTACATGTCCCCTCAATTGGACCCTGGCCCCCTCACGGAGGGACAGAAACGAGCTAAGTCCTTCTGGGGTGGGTTAATTGAGGAGGCCAGGGCTACTGCAGGAAAAATCGGAGTCTGAGGAAGTCTGGGCTAGACCACTGCCCTATGCGCCCCAAGATGGCGCCAAGCGAGAAGGGGGAGGGTGGGGAGAGGATGCCCTTGGCGGGAACAAGGAGGAGGCGCTAGCGTTAACAAGTGCACACAAAAGGGGAAGGGGAGGAGAACGAGGAGGACGAAGGCAGTGGGAGCATCCGGGGAGGGGGGCGTGAGTGAAGGATAGAAAGCCAATCAGAGCAGCTGTCTGGAGAAATGCCATTGTAGGGTGAACATCCCCCTGAGCAGAGGGCGGGATGAACTAAGAAGGAGGGAATGGCCTGCCCGCTGTCATAGTTTTATGATTTTTGGTTATCTGTATTCCACATCATAACATCATGTAATGTTTGACTGTGGGTGGATGCTCAAGTTCCAGGTGCCTGTCTGGAGGAGAACAACAACTACATTCCCCAGGGGGCTTTGCGGTCAGCAAGGAGATGTAACTCC
>QGNR01000372.1:58673-71032 GCA_003435085.1 Syrmaticus mikado
ATTTGGGTCCCCTGTTTCCTTTTTCCAGAGGCGCGGATCTGCAGATCCCTCCGCCCTGCTAGTCACGGAACCGGGCCGAACCAGCCCGTAAACCGTTGACACCCGCAAAGGAAGTGGGCGGGGCCGGAGCCTTAACAAAAAGGTACGAGAAACCAGAAGTAGCCGATCAGTTGGGCTCCAGCTCTGGATCAGACACTAGCTGGGACGAGTGGTTCGCAATTGATTTAAAGTTAGAGGAGGAGGGAATGGAGGTGAACAGAGTTAAGAGCCAAAATATTCCCATCCACATTAAAGAGAAAATGCGAGGGGGAGAAATCCCTCTCACGGACTGGAGGAAAATAAAGATTGCGTGTACCAACTGGGCCCCATTGGCTGTGCTAGCATTCCCCATCCGGGTGATGGATGGGGGACAGAGGGTCCACTCGCCAATAAACCCTAAGGATATACAAGTGATTGTTAAGGCAATTGCAGGTAAAGGGCTTAATTCAGCCATGGTCTCCACCCTCATAGATGGTGTCTTTGGGGGAGATGATATGCTCCCATTCGATATAAAACAAACCTGTAGATTGATCTTTGATGGGGCAGGGATGATTGTTTTTAAACAAGAATGGGAAGATAACTGTGCGAGACAACTAGCTCAAGTAACTGGGTTGGATCACCTGCTACATGGTTCCAGCCTGCAGCGAAATGATTATCCCCCAAACACAGGCCCAGGGCCTGCAGGCCCAAGAAGTTATGACAACTACTCGTGCGGCCAGAGACGCTATTTGCACAGCCTCTAGAGTTATGGTTAAGCCATCGCCGTGGTCCACCATAAGACAAAATGAAAGTGAGAGCTTTACGCATTTTGTGCATCGCCTCCAGGCAGCAGTCGACTCCTTGACCCTGCCCGCAGAAGCAGAAGGCCCAGTTCTTGCAGACTGCTTACGTAAGCAGTGTAATTCGGCAACCAAAGAGGTCCTACGGTCACTGCCAGTAGGGTCAAGTATCGTGGGTATGATTAAGCATGTTGTAAAGGAAGAGCATCTAGCCCCCATTCAGGTGGCTGTTCGTACCACAATAGCTTATGTGATGGCATGTGTTAAATGTGGCCAGGTGGGCCACATTATGGCAAACTGCCCTTGGTTGGGGGACCTGCCAGCAGCCCTCCCCCCACCAAAATCAACCCAGAGGACCGTGTTGGGTCTGTGGAAAGAAAGGGCATTTTGCCAAGGAATGCAGATCTAAAAACCAGGGAAACGGGAGGGGGAGAGGGCACCTGGGCCGCGTACAGCCCTCTCCCACTTAGGACACGAGGCTGCCCAGTTACGCCAACCCCAGATGGGGCAAGGCGCCCCTGAACCCGCTGCTCCCTTGAGAAGCGACCAATTTTATGGTTCAACCAATGATCCAGCCAAACCTGTCCCTACCTCAGGGACAGCAAGGACCACCTCCTGGGGGCAAGACCCCAGGGTGGCCCTGGCAGTAAAGTGTGACAACCCACTGGTGGTGTGGGGGATTTGTTCTCTCTATAATACCTTAAATAGCACCACCATTAGTGTTCCCTTTCTGATCGATACCGGAGTGGATGTTACAGTTATCCCTGAGATGAATTGGCCTCTGCATTGGAAATTGGAAGATGCCCCCATGGTGGGCGGAGTCGGGGGATTAACCCAAGCTCGGAAGAGTACTCACTTGGTAGCAATCGCGTTCCACACTGAAAAGGGACTGGAGAAAGTTATTACCCTCTTCCCATATGTTATGCCAGGAGTCCCACCCCTGTTGGGGAGGGACGCTCTAGCCCTATTGAAAGCCAGGGTGACAAATTTACCATAAGGGCCACTGCTGCATACCTACTCCCGCCAATTAGACTGACGTGGAAATCGTCCGACCCAGTGTGGGTCGAGCAGTGGCCCTTGTCAAAGCCTCGAATGGACGCTCTTCCTGAGCTAGTCAACCGCAAACTACAACGAGGTCATATAGAGCCTTCCACTAGCCCATGGAACACCCCAGTTTTTGTAATACCCAAACGAACTGGTGAGGGGTTTCGCCTCCTCCGTGACCTGCACGAAGTAAACAAAAGAATCCAACCAATGGGTCCTGTTCAAACGTTGCTGCCCATGAACTCTATGATACCGGAAGTACAACCTTGTGCTGTCCTTGATATTAAGGACTGTTTTTTCTCGATACCTCTGCATGAGGAGGACAAGGAGCAGTTTGCTTTTTCTGTCGTGTTCCCAAACAGCCAACGCCCCAACCTACGCTTCCAGTGGAAAGTGCTGCCTCAAGGAATGATCAACTCGCCTACTATCTGCCAGATTACAGTGGATCAGGCGTTGGCACCGGTTTGACGCAGTGACCTGACCGCGACCATCATTCAATACATGGACGATATCTTAATTGCCGCGCCGTCAGGGAGTCAGGTGGACCAGTTGGTGTCAACGGTCTCGGAAATTCTAAAAACAAACGGGTTCGAAATCGCAAGCACGAAAATTAAAAGAGGACCATGTGTGAGTTTTTTGGGAGTGGGGATCACAAGTTCTTACGTGACTCCCCCCCAAATAAAAATCCATCGAGACATCAAAACACTCCATGATGTGCAACAGCTAGTAGGGTCCTTGCAATGGCTCCGCAACATTGTCCTGATCCCTCCTGAAATCATGGCCCCCCTGTACGATCTTCTGAAAGGAAAAAACCCATGGGAGCAAAAAACTCTAACAATGGAAGCAATGAATTCTCTTGACTTTATCGAGCAACAGGCATTGTCAAGCACGCTCGCTAGATGGAACCCAGATGTACCACTCGATCTGTATGTACATTTTATGGAGGGAGGGGGAGTAGGGGCACTAGCCCAGGGGCCCCCTGAAAGAGCCCAACCAATACAACGGATAGCTCTGGGAAAACCGTCACGTGCGTTCTCTCCAGGAGTTGAGTTCATTGGCAACCTCATCATGAAAGGCAGAAAACTCGCCCTAAGACACCTAGGCATCGAACCCACCAGGATATACTTACCCTTTCGCAAACAGCTCCCAATGCAATCAGTGGCGATGTCAGAGTATTTAGCTATAGCTCTCGTTGGATTTGGCGGAGAAGTCCAGTATGCTACAAAACCCCCCTGGACTCAAATGCTGGCAATTGTTGACATCGACCTTCCACCGAAGATCATGAACTGGCCCCAACAAGGACCAACGGTTTTTTACAGACGCATCCTCAGCGACCTCAACCACGGCGGCGGTATGGCAATCAGGAGGAGAATGGCACTGCATTAAAATGACTGATTGTGCCCTTTCAGTTCAGCAATTGGAAGCGACAGTCGTAGTACTAGCGTGTGGACTGTTCCCAATGGAACACCTCAACATAGTGACCGATTTGATGTTCGTGGCCAAGCTTTGCTTAGCCATGTCGGGGCCCAGCATGTCAACATCCACAACAGCTCTAATGTTGGAAGAAGCACTTTTCTCCCAAAAAGGCACCATATCGGTCATCCATGTCAACAGCCACAACCCAATCAAAGGATTTTTTCAAATCGGTAACGATAAAGCAGACGCCGCTGCAAAAGGGTTGTGGACGCTAAAAGATGCCCGTCAGCTACACGAGTCTCTCCACATCGGAGCTAAAACACTAGCGAAGAGATGCGGGATCTCAATCTCTGACACGAAACACATAGTAGCCACGTGTTCCCACTGTCAGAGAGCACCACTGTGGTGTAGTGGAGTCAACCCCAGAGGCCTTAAGGCCTCCAAGGTGTGGCAGACGGATTTCACGCTATGTCAATTGCTGAAACCTCGAGCGTGGCTAGCGGTAACTATAGATACATATAGCGGAGTGATCATGGCCACGCAACACCTTAGAACCGACTCCAAAGCGACCATCCAGCATTGGCTTACGGTCATGGCGTGGCTTGGTGTCCCTAATCAGATCAAAACGAACAACAGTCCGAACTTTGTCTCTAAATCAGTCCAGGCATTTGTTTTGAAATGGGGCATAACCTTAACACACGGCATCCCATATAATAGCACAGGACAAGCCATAGTCGAACGAGTGAATCAAACGCTGAAGTCTAAACTAGAGGTATTGGCAAAAACGGAAGGTTTTGCCAATGCCATTCCCCGGGAGACCAAGCACGCCTGCTGGCGACCGCTCTCTTAGCACTAAATCAGTTCCCCAGGGGGGAAGAGACAAATAGCCCCACACAAAAACATTGGGCCACTCAAGCGCTAGAAAAAGGCCCGTTAGTTGTAATTAAAAATGAGCTGGGAGAATGGGAACGAGGGTGGAGGCTAGTCCTGACAGAGTGAGAATATGCGGCAGTCAGAAAAGATGGCAAAGTTAAGTGGTGTCCACTTAAGTCTATTAGACCGGACCTTCAGAATAAAACTAACAAAAACTGTGAGTTTCTGTCCACAGGACTGGATCATCGGACGCCCTCGTAACCCGTACGCCCCGACGGTGAGAGAGGACGACAAGTCGACAAACACCCTGATATCTACCTCAGCAGGGCCAGTCGCGACGATCGTAATGGGACTGATCTTCGGACCCTGTATACTGAATAGACTTGTGTCGTTTGTTAAGAGCCGGTTAGAGAAGGTTAACATCATGTTGCTAGAGCACCAACAACTGTTACAAGAATGTTCTTGTTCAAAATTTCTCCTAGCTATCCCCAGTTCCAATTGCCCCCCAGTTCAGAGTGCCTTATGTTTTCTATTCAAGTTTTCTATTCAAGTTTGTGAAGATTGTTATATATTGTTCTATTTTACCCAATTTGATTGCGCATAGGGAGGGGGGAAATGTAGGTAGTTAGGGTCTGGCAACCAGAAGATATCGCGCTGTACGGAAAGACAGGGCCCCTCTCCTGATAGCCAATAGCGTTTAGTGATGTTGTAAACCCAGGTTATATAAGGCCGTGTTTCCCACCAATAAACACCATTTGCCATCCACCATATTGGTGTCAGTGAGCTGATGGACCAAGCAACCTGGGTTTGGTCGCCACGCCTACGATAGGTAACATGAATGTCATTCAGGCAATGGCTCAGAGTCTCAATTTGATGAACTGCTGGGTTTGTACAGCCATGCCCAGAAATGGGAAAATGGAGCTTCCCTTAACGGGAATTCCCATTCCTTACTCAAACTGGAGCTGGCCATATGACAATTTTCAGGTTCAGCTTCTTTTTGAGGGTGACACAATATGGTGGAAGGTACCAGAAGGGAAATGTTTGCCGGGACAGTCTGAAACTAAACTCCCTAGTGGAGAAACATTATGCTGGAGAATGACAACCCACCCGTTACCTTCCCCACAAAACCTAATCCCTGAGCATGTATGTTATAAGAATAGTACCTTTCCCAGGTATGAATTACAAGCCCCCTGGGAAGCTATAATCCTGGAAAATAGGCAAGGGGAAGTGAGTATGGGGGATTTTCAAAGTTTCAATGCCACCAAATGTCCAGGTGTATGGGAACTGCTGAGTCATGGCCTGAACCTCTGATTAATCACCTGAGGTGAGCAATGAGTCAGCCACAGGAGCACAGGTGAAGGCAATTCAGCTGTGCTGCCAGAAGGGGTGGAGCCTGGTTCCACCTCTCCTAGACCCATTTAAGATCTGACTACCAGTGGGGAAGGGTCTCTTTTGGAGATCTACTCTGCTGGAGTTTCATAAGTGAGCCCAGGATATGGATAAGCATCTTATCTTTTTTGTTTTGGTGTAATAACTGTGTGGCCAAGCTCTCTGGTACATCTCATAACTATAACATCTGTACATTCATTGATTGTACATCAGGGGATAGCTGATGCCCCCTCCCAGTGTTGATAGTGTTAAACCATAGTTCCTGGTTTGATTTTGGGTGTACCCCTGATGGACTGTGGTGGCTGTTTGGAAATGGATGTGCTAAGAAATTGTTACCATGAAGCTGGAAGGGCACTTGTACCTTACATCTCTGTACATAACCGTACTAAACCCCTGACAGGAGTTTTGAAAACCCCTTGGAAATTAGTGAAGAGGGCATCAAATCCTTTAGTAGAGAAGCCCACCGGGTTCCATAGCTTTGTTAGATGGTTCATTCTGTCTCTTGGGTTAAGTGAACTAGAGAAGACAATTGTTAATATTTCAGCCACCTTAGAAATAATAGAAAATGCAATGGTTGATGCAATCAAACCATTACAGATAGAAATTTCGATGTTCAGTAAAGTAGTATTGCGAAATAAAATGGCTCTAGATCTCCTAACAGCTAAAGGAGGAGGAGTTCATATAGTGGTTAATCAGAGCTGTTGCGCTTACGTTGAGAAAACTCAAAGGATAGTGACTGACCTACAGGCAGTATGGAAACACACTAAATTACTTCATCAGGTGATGATGGATGGTACTTCATTTGGATTCACAGAATTGTGGGAAAAACTCACCAGCTGGTTACCTTATTTTGCATAGCTAAAGCAACTCTTTGTGGCTTGTATTATAATAATAATTTTGCTCATTTTAATGTGTATTGCGATGTGTATTATGGACATCCAAAACTTTTGGGGATAGTTATGAGGAAAAGAAAAGGCACAAGGTAAGGCAGAAAGTGGGAGTTACTTAAAAACTTTCCTTTTACCAAATGGAGTAGTTTAGCAAAAGAATTCGCTAGGATAAAGAAAAGGGGGGAAGATTGAGTTAAAGAATGAACGGTAAACATGGGTTGGCTGTAAAGGAAGTCGAAGATAGATAAGGATAAAGGAATGTAGCAAGCAGGATGTGCAGTATATAAGGGTTAACTATTGTATAGGAATGCAGGTAAGCAGGATGTGAGGCCAGATAAGAAAAGAACATCTTGAAACTCTATTGTAAACTTGAAGAGAACATAACACAAGGAACAGGTCGGGATCGGATTACTTCGGTTGAAGACAATGAGCCTTCATCCCACAACCACCAGAAGGAGAACCCCCAGTGCCCACAGAGCACGTGCAAGAGGGAGGGACCATATGCTGATGGGTTCTTGGAAATATAATGAATATGTATACGAATTCTGGAGAAATCATTGATTATGAATTAGTTTGGCCTATATCTGTACCAAGCTTTTGCCCTACGGCGTGCAAGTTCAGAGGAGCTACCCTGTGGGGAAGTCTCTGGACTCTCAGAAACACGGTTGGAAATGCAACAGCACGCCAATGTGGTTAAAAGCTGTTAGTCTACTTTGTCGTTAAGCACTATTCTATTTATACATGTCAACAGAGCATTCTACAAAACACTCTTCAACTGTTCACACAGGCGCTTATCCAATCAGAGCCGTGAGATGTTCTTTGTTCTTCTAAAGGTGTCCTTGGTTCTCATACTGCTTATCTTGCTCCACAACTGCTGCTCTGAACAGTTTTTTCTTGTGTTCCCACAATTCCCCCTTTTTTATTTGCAATTTCTACTGTACTATAAAATAATAACACTAATTATATTAATAATACAATCACGTCAACAGTTTACGGGCTGGTTTGGCCCAGTTCTATGACTAGTGGAGCAGAGGAATTTTGCAAAATCCACACCTCCAGAGAAGGGAACAGGGGACCCCCAAATAATTATAAACAGCAACAACAATCTCAGGAGAAATAAGCTAATTTACTAAATATAGTATCGGAATGCAAGATAACACACTACAATACAGTATAAATAGAATTGAAGCTAGTAAATCAAATATAATGAGAGAGAGAGAGAGAGAATGTCCAAAAGGTGGATAGGCCTCACCACAATGCTTAGGTGCATTGCACAGTCTAGTTGAGCAGCAGAAAGACAAAAAAAGAGCAGACGAAGAAGAGCACATCAGGTGACCTTGCCAGAAGTTTTATCTCCTCTCTGTGACCACAAACTCCCCTGGGAAATGTAGTTCTTCTCTTCCAGGCAGGTACCCAGAACTTGAGCATTAACAGTTAAACTCCCAGTCCCCCACATGATGTTATAATGTAGAATACCGAAAACCAAAAATCACAAAACCATGACAAATCATTATAACTCAAGGCCTCAATTGACAATACTCTAAATGCAAGAAAGGAGACAAGACAAACATAGCATCACAACAAGAAATACTGTTAACCTACTAAAAAGAACGAACACGTGTTTGGTCTGCAGCCCAACTTTTCTGCAACCTGGTAATAATCCCTGAGGATCCCTGTATAATCAATGAATATTAAGATGTTATAATTATGAAATAAACAAGAGAGTTAAGCAAAGGAGGTTATAATAACAAAAAGAGAACAGATAGGATGCTTACCCATATCCTGGGCTCACTTATGAAACTCCAACAGAGTAGATCTCTAGAAAAGACCTTTCCTTACTGGTAGTCAGCTCTTAAATGGGTCTAGGAGAGGTGGAGCCAGGCTCCACCCCTTCTGGCAGCACAGGTGAATTGCCTTCACCTGTGCTCCTGTGGCTGACTGTCATGGTTTTATGTTTTTTGGTTTTCAGTATTCCACATCAAAGCATTATGTAGTGCACTGGGAGTTAAAGTGTTAATGCTCCAATTCCAGGTACCTGTCCCTATACATTACAGAAGTCATGGGATCTGACCCTTCCGGGTGGGGAGGTCTCTTACTGCCTGGCAGTGGGTGCTGGAGGGTGCTTTCCTAGCCGTTCCAAGCTTTTCAGGTTTGACTTGGTCTCAGGAACTCTCTATCTCTCTCCTATCTTATTTAATTTATTAGTCTCAATTTCAATTAGATTGTATTATATTATGTTATCTTGCATTCCGATATCATAGTTAGTAAAATAAGTTTTCCTCCATAGATTGTTGCCACTGTTTTTTTTTCTCCCTCCCTTCCTTCCTTTCTTCCCATTTTGTGGGGCCGGGGGGGGTGGGGGGGCAGGGGGCCCCCTTGTCACGGGCATAGATTGATCTAGTTAACTCCGTGACAGAATCTTGGTGGAGAATGTGGGCATCAATCCCACTACCTCTCACAAGCCAAGCGAGAAACCATCCTCTGCTAGATTCTGTCATGTAAAACGTAAAACCTTGACACTGACTCATTGTTCGCCTCAGGTGATCAATAAGAGGTTCAGGCCGTGACTCAGCAGTTCCCATACAGTCCCGTTATGTATTAATCTCTAACTGCTTTGAAAGAGGTCTTCAACTTCAATGTATTCTGATATATTGATTTTGAAAGATCACTAAAATTTGTACAACAGATGCTTTTAGATCGCTCCTGATTATGCTTTGGGCTAATAGAGAATTAATAGTCGGACAACTTTTTGCATGCCAGATAGAACTAGGGGCATTGTTACTTACTGACCCTCAAGAAACAACAACGTACAGAAAAAGAGAGAGAAAGTATATGGTGGTGGTGAATGCGATAGGCAGTGCCAACAGGGCCTTCCCCTGCTTCAAGATGCACTTTTTCTCTCCCATCCATCACAGATTCTCTCTTGCTTTTGTTCTTCTCAGGGTCCAAAGGGTATTTTCCACTTGTACACTGCATCTGCATGGCCAGTGCACGATACAGAGCCCAAGCGGAACAGCTACCTGTGAACATAATAAGCTATCAAGGTTAGCTCTCTCAGCGTCCGCCTTTGTCTCAGGTGCTGCGTGGTCATATTTTAAAATTCCTGATAAGTGGGAAGAAAGAAAGTTAATCATTCTATAATATAGGGTCATTTCTTTGCCTAGGATTCCTTTCCATGTTTTGTCTTTGCAAGTCAAGAAAAGGCTAATTGATAGGCTGATAGCATCATAACCAAACATTACTAATACACTAAAAGAGCTATTCCCATAGATTCCAGCATTGGTAACATTAAATCCTGTTTAATTCACATTCAATCTACTACTAAAATAAAAGAAGCACACAACAACCTAAATAATGCCCAATAATTCTAATTCTTGAGGCTACATTGATAACACAGGAAAATCACCCACTATATCATACCACTATTACTGTTACTATTTGCAATACAACAAGTTACAAAGCAATATCAAACAATAAGGAGCACACAATCCCAGTCATTATGAGTCCACATAGGGCCAGTTGTTTCAAGTCTGGTATCAGTCTTTCTCATCAATTCACATCCTGACGCCGTTCCTTTCGTGGATTCCGCGAGCCATATGTGCTACTTGCCCACAATGTTCCAATGAGGGGTAAACATGGCCACCCTGCACCAATCACTTCTCCACAATTTCCCCTTTTTTTTTTTGCGCAAGAAAGACAGCAGCAGACATTTTGCTGAGCAAGCATTTTACAATACCGATAACTATACTAATAATTATAATACCTAAAACAATCATTAGGAGAGCACGAAAGCCTTCCTTTACCAAACCTTGCAGCCATCCCATAATACCCCATCCCTCTAGCCATTTGTCCAGCGAACTGACATCTTGCTGTAGCTTATGTGCATGTCCTTTCAAATATGTGATGGCCTTGTGAATTGACTCACTGTGGTCACTTAAATTGAAGCAGCACATACCATCAAAATCCTTGCATCCATATCCCTGCGCTAATAGCAAAAAATCGATGGCAGCTCTATTTTGCAGCAAGGCATGGCGTAAGCTACTTTGATCTAATAATAATAATTGGTGAGGAGACCAGCTTCAGAGCAGGTAAGACTGCGCTGGGTAAGGGGTCTAAAGCGAAAAAGCTGACGAAAAAGCTCTTTTTAGGGCTGTTTTGAAGGCAGCAAAAGCACTGTGTCGGCGACAGGGGCTAGCAGCTTGTGGGCAGGCTGCTGAGGCAGCAGGGGCGGAGCTGGCTCTTATCTCTTGCGCCTGACCTTGACTGCTCATTGGGAAACTAAAAGCAGCTCTTGGGAGGGCAGAAGCTAGGTTATCACTCCAGGTGAGAACGGGGTGTTACCCTCCTCTGACACCGGGGAGGGAGGTCAGAGTGTGAACACAGCCCATACTGCTCATACATTACCGCAGTAGCAGGTGTGGGAGGTGTGTCTTGTGGCTGGACAAGTCAGTGCTTTGTCCTTGTCTTTGTTCAGGAGATCAGCTCTCCTACTGACAGACCTCGAGACCGCAGGTTCAAACATGGTCTCTACCAGGTGGCGGGCTTGCCCCAAGGGGACTGTGGCGACCCAGACAGAGGGCCTGCCAAGAAACGTAGCAGTTCAGGTCTCTGGCTGTAGGGAGTGCCTGAACCCGCTGCTGCCAGGAAAGAATGGGAAGGATGCCACTTGAGCAAGGTGCGAGCAGGTGGACAAGCTGCTCAGCCTGGTGGTGGAGCTTAGGGAGGAGGTAGAGAGATTAAGAACCATCAGAGAGTGCGAGCGGGAGATTGACTGGTGGAGTGACTCTCTGCGAGAAAGACACAGAGATTGCACCCCCAAACTGTAATGGACCCTCTCCCTTGCCGCAGTCAAACTGAGAGAGCTAACTTGAGGGCAGAGGAGGAATGGCAGCAGGTCCCAGCTCGGCAATGCAGGCAACCCCCATCCCGACCTACCTCGGTTCCCCAGGTGACTCTATGTAATAGGTTTGAAGCCCTGAAACTGGAAGGTGCGGTGGCCGAGGATGAGGTGGGAGAACTGCCTCCAAGCGTTCCCAAGGAGAGGCATCCAGCTCCACGCTTAAAGACTGCCTCCTCCAGTAAAGAAAGGAGGGTGATAGTCATAGGAGACTCCCTTTTAGGAGGAACTGAAGGCCCAATATGTCGGCCTGCCCCCACCCGTAGGGAGGTGTGCTGCCTCCCTGGGGCCCGGGTCAGGGATATTTCTAGGAAACTTCCTAGTTTGATCCGCTCCTCTGATTATTATCCCTTATTGATAGTCCAGGCTGGCAGTGATGAGGTCGCTGATGGAAGCCTGAGGACTATGAAAAATGACTTCAGGAGACTGGGGAGGTTAGTTGAAGGAGCAGGTGTACAGGTAGTATTTGCCTGTATTCCTACAGTGGCAGGGAAGGATGCTGAGACGACCAGAAGAACACACCTTATAAACACGTGGCTGAAAGGCTGGTGCAAAAGCAAGAATTTTGGGTTCTTAGATCATGGGGCGGTCTACTCGGCACCTGGCCTGGGGTCTGCTGATGGGTCTCACCTGTCTCAAAGGGGGAAACGGATCCTTGCCCAGGAGTTGGCAGGACTTGTAGAGAGGGCTTTAAACTAGATATGAAGGGGGTAGGGGATAAAACCAGGCCTGCTAGAGATGAGCCTGGGGGAGCGGCAATGGGATTAGGGATGAGACGAGGGGCTTGACTGAAGTGCATCTACACCAATGCACGCAGCATGGGCAACAAACAAGAAGAGTTGGAAGCCATGGTGCGGCAGGCAAGCTATGACCTAGTTGCCATTATGGAAACATGGTGGGACTGCTCCCATGACTGGAGTGCTGCAATGGATGGCTACAAGCTCTTCAGGAAGGATAGGCAAGGAAGAAGGGGTGGTGGTGTGGCTCTGTATGTTAGAGAGTGCTTTGATGTTACTGAGCTTGTGGCTGGGG
>QGNR01000373.1:4923-18045 GCA_003435085.1 Syrmaticus mikado
CCATAGCTGCCCCTTTTTTGTGAGTCTGTACAGTGGCCTCTACAGCTGCAGTAGGTGAGGTATAAAGGAACACCAGTAACCCAATATACCTAAAAGCTCTTGCAGCTGCTTCGATGTTGTAGGGACTGGGAACGCCTGAACCTTATCTATGACAGCACTGGGGAGTACTCTGGCCTTTCCTGACCAAACCACCCCCAAGAATTTTACAGACAGGCCTGGACCTTGCACCTTTTGGGGATTTATAGCCCATCCCCTCTGTTGTAAATAGGCGGTTAATTAATCTGCCACCTGCCCTACTGCTTCCAGTGAGTCCGATGTCAGCAGGAGATCATCAATATAATGATACAGGTTAACATCATCAGGTTTTTTCCAATCAGCCAGGTCACGTGCGTGGTGAACGCATGTACCACTGTGGCAGGACCTGCAAGGTCCACTGCCTGCCTCCCCACGTAAACACAAAGTGATCTTGCAATTCCTCAGCAATTGGGATACTGAAGAACGCATTTGCTAAACCTAGGACACAATGATAGGTTTTTATCTCCCTACTCAATGTATCCATTAGGGAGGCAATATTGGGTACGGCCGCATGAATAGGCGGCGTGACCTTATTTACTTCTCTGTAATCTACTGTCATTCTCCACGTGCCATCCGACTTCCGCACTGGCCATATGGGGGAATTACATGGGCTGTGTGCAGGTCTGATAATGCCCACTTGTTCTAATTCCTGCACCATTCTCCATATTTCATCTTGCCCACCCGGGAGTCTGTACTGCCTTACATTAGTAATCCAGTGCAGTTTCAGCAGGCAAATAGGCCCATGTTTCGCATGGCCTCTTAATATTGCCTGCACCGCCCGGATACCGATACATCTCTGTTCAAGTCTGAACTCTCCCACAGTTGTCTGGAGCGCCAGACCCCATAGAATATCTATGCCCAAGATTTATTTCTGGACTGGGGCAATAAATACCTTACACTCCCAGGGTGGTATACGCCCAACCCCCAGTTTTAACCATGTTTGGGTGACAGGAATAGTCTGTCCCCCAAAACCACTGATCATCATTCTGTCTCCATCAAATTTGGTTGGATCTCCGTAAACAATTTATGTTTCTTCTCCAGTGTCCACTAATGCCATAATTCTCTGACTATTTTCTTTGGACCAATAAATTGTTAATTCTACATAGGGCCTCCGGTCCCATCTGGAGGCCCTAGGGCGACTAACGTCCCTCGGCATGCCATGAACTGTGCTATGGCCAATTCTTTTGCTTCAGGTGGCTCAGGCATTGTAGCCCGAGACCCCCGAGGCAGCTTTTTTTTTTTCCTATTAGGAACAATGAAATCTTCTAAGCTCCATGTCATTGTTGGCATTCCCTCTATAACCCTTACTCTTGGTTCCTTAGGGTAGGTCTGAAATTTCTGGTTGTCCTTTAATTGTTTCCACAGTTGGAGAAGAATATGGTTGGGCTGGCAGTCCATCTTAGCAAATTGGACCCCAGCCCGAATTAAATCATTAAACATTTGTTTTCAGGAGACCCTTATGGGTCCCGATTGAGCATCGCGAGTAGCCAGCATCTTGGTTTTAGTCACCAGCAGGACCTCAGCTTCTTCTAATGTCTGAATGATGCGCCTATTCCGCAGGCATTCTGTTTCTCCTAGGTCAGCCACTAACTGGGCAGCCTGCTGGACTACCACTTCCGAGGCCACCAGGGGATTTAATATAGAGACCAGAGTACTGTACAGATGGGAGGGGGCTTGTTGTAAAATTAGGTCTCTCATCCCCACTGAGAATTTGACCATATCAGGGCCATCAAATGTGTCTTCATGAATTGCTTCCCTTACACCTAGTTCACAGATATCATTTTGAAGGTCCTCCATGGAGGACCACATCCCCGTATGTAAAGGAATATCAGATTTATTGAGCCATACCATACAGCAGGCTGCCATTAACCTTTCTATTATAGAACGGTTTTCATCATTATATTGATTACCTGCATATAACCTCTGTCTGAGAGCAGGATGGACAGTCATAGCGGCTATCTTGGCTATTTCCGGGCCATTCACCAAAACACTTTCTGCCCCAAAATCTCACAGTCTTAATAACCAAGCTGGCACACTTTCTCTAGGTTTCTGCCTAAATTGCTGTATTAAGTCCATCAGTTCTGTTGCTGTGTACGGCTGGGCTGTTACACACAAGTGAGTCTGGGCAGGGGGTCACTGATCAGGCGGCACCCCTGCCAGGCTGTCCTGTATTTTTTTTGTTTTTTGTGTTTTAATAGGACGGACTTCTAGTGCATCTGGCAAAATCAGAGATTCAAGATTTTATTTAGATTGTTTATTTTCCTGATCAACACAGTCTGTTGATTCAGGAGCCTAGTCATTGTTTATTATGATGTTACAAACTTGACCTATCAGCAGATGTAGAATTGTTTTTTTCCTGTTAATATGCCCAGTTCCTGTTCTAACTTTCAGTATTATCTTTCAGAATTTCATTTTCATTCAATGAAGTATTAGTTCTCATTTCAGCATGATTTAAAGCATTGAATAGTGTCCATACCACTATAGAAGCAGCTAATTGCCTTTCTCTTGTGACTAATATATCTTTGCTAAATCCCTGAAAGTTATCTGCCAGGCCATACGGGGAGATGTTTCCCACAACACTTAGGGGACCTCATTTTTCCACAATAACTGCCTGTTCATAATAAGGGGATCCCACAAACCCCGGGATCTGCCCTAAAATCAGTTTATTTAGAGGGTTAGCATTCTTTCCCTTGGCTTATTTATAGAAATTCCAGAGAAAGGACATGATGTAAGATTTAGTATATCCAGCTTGCCTGCCTGGCTCACTAAGTGTATAATCAAAGAATATTAAGAGAGTGTATAATCAAGTAAAATTGTATAAAGGAATATTGTATAATCAAATAACATTAACATGTTATAACAACAAAACAAACAAGAGAGTTAAGCAAGGCAAAGAGAATAAATAGGATGCTTACCCATATTATGGGCTCACTCAGGAAACTCCAGCAGAGCAGATCTCTAGAAGAAATCCTTCTTCTTTCGTAGTCAGCTCTTAAATGGGTCTAGGAGAGGTGGAGCCAGGCTCCACCCCTTCTTGCAGCACAGGTGAATTGCTTTCACCTGTGCTCCCCTGGCTGACTCATTGCTCATCTCAGGTGATTAATCAGAGGTTCAGGCCATGACTCAGCAGTTCCCATACAGAGTCCAATCTGTCAGTTTATAAATAGCTGAATAAAAGGTGCAACTCAGATCTCCAATGAAATATTTAGGATGGAAAACTACATCTCACACTATTCAGCCACAAACCCTCAAAATAGTACCTCACATGCAGACATTAGATGATCTGCAAAAATTATTAGGAACCATCAACAAGTTGTGACTGTGCTTGGGTATTACTGTTCAAGAGCTACACACTCTATTCTAATTGCTTAAAGGAGACCCAGATCTAACCTCCAAAAGACAACAAACACCAAAAGCATTCTAATGCTTAGACTCTGTAATAACATCATTGTAACATCAATACAGCCATCGTGTTTGTCACTTCCAGTATCTCTTATAGTAATATAAAACTCCTATCAAACATGCAACTTATTATATTAATGGGACACCTCAAGAAAGGATCCTCTTGTCATCCTTGAATGGATATTCTTCATATACTGAACCACTGATTGGTCATCTGAGGCAAGTACTGGGTCAGCTGTGGGAGCACAGGTGAAGGCAATTCACCTGTGTGACCAGAAAGGGGGGAACCTGGCTCCACCCCTCCTAGATACCATTTAAGGGCTGACTTTTCTAGAGATTTCTCTCTTTTGGAGTTTTTTATTGTAAGATGAAGTCTTTGGTTATGGTTAAGCATTTTTTTTTTCTGTTTGTTTCTCTGCTATCTTACTGCAATATTCTTTCCAACTGTACTTTATTGATTGTACATTTGGTGAGCCTAGCAAGCAAAAATACTAAAAAGCCTAGGAAGTCTTTTTGTTGGAATATCTTCAAATGGGTCAAGGGGGGGAACGTTACCCCCCTAGACAAAACCATCCTTGAACAGATCCTAGGATTTCTAGGATCACCTTACTATGAACTGGTGACTATAATTGAAAAATGGGGTCCCCTGCAGGTTATGGGAAATCTTCCTTTCCCATCCTGCATGGCAGGTTATTTTCATGAATGGAGCTAAGATATTTTAGTCACAAAAGAATGTCAGCTAGATGTTTCTACTGTGGAATGGCTGTTATTAATTGCTTTAAATCAGGCTGAAATGACAACCAATGCTTTAGAAAGTGAAAATCTACTGTTAGGAGATCAGATTGAAAAACTAAAACAACAACTTGATATACTGACACACAAAAAATCAAGTCTAAATTTCCCAATAAAATAGGTTTGTAACATTTCAGTAGATGATACCCAGGTTCCTGAATCGATGAACCTGGTGGATCCAGAAGATAAGGCTTCCAAATCAGCTCTCAAAGCTCCATCTGCAATGGGTCCCTTTGAGATCTGTCCTATAGTAACTCAAAAAAAAAAAAAAACAAAAAAAAAACAAGATAGACCAACAGGGATGCACCCTGATCAGTGGCCCCCTGCCCGAATCCATTTACATGTTACAGCCTGTCCTTATACGGTGACAGAATTAATGGAATTGGTACAATGATTCTGACAAAAGCCCAGAGAAAGTGTACCGGCTTGGCTTTTGAGGTTATGGGATTCAGGGGTGGAAAGTGTTATGGCCAATGGGCCAGAAATATCTAAATTGACATCCATTACTGTACACCCTGCCCTTAGACAGAGGCTATATGGTACCATCCGATATACCAATGAGAATCACTTGTGTCTCGCTACAATTTATAGGAGGGAGAGGAGGTTCGTTTAATATATGTATACCCGGCGTGAGATTAAGAAACAACGGTTCAAATGTTGGTCCGACCAGTTTATTATAAATCCTAATCAGGGAGATGGGGAAGGGGAGGATGGAGACTATTACGAATTATGGTGATGGAGAAGGGAAGGAGAGCGATAGAAAAGATAGGAAAGAAGCAAGAATCGTGTAAAGCGGGGATAGTCACCACCAGGATCCAGCAGTGGTCCTGTTGCACACTGTTTCGAAGGTCTGAGGCAAAAGCAGTAGGAGAAGAGCAGTAGCAGCGTGGCCAGCCTTGGGCAGCAAGCAGGTAGCAGGCAGAAGTTGCAGAGCCAATCTGGGAGGAAGCAGCAGGACTCAGGTAGCAGGCCCAGGAGAGTCCGTCAGCATGCAGGAATTCCGTAGTGAGGAATCTGATGGCAGACACCTTTGTTCTTCTTCAGCATCGTGGTAGAGCGCAGAGCAAGTCCAAGAGGGAGAGAGGCAGGTTGTGAGGCTTTTCATGTCAGAAACCTCCTCTTCTTCATGAGGAATCTGTTAGCAGAAAACCTAAACCTCATGGTTATAGGTCCCCTTTTTATCCTTCTGCCAGCGTGGCATTCCTGGGCGCTTGGTTAAGAGTCATGTGCACCTCCTGAGATGGCCATCTTCCTCGAGATAAGCCCACAAAAAAGACTGCTTCCTGGCCATTAATCTGTGGCTTATCTCTCTCTCTCTTTGCCCCTGGCCTTGTCCATCTCTGTCCCTCAGACAAAGGATTTCACAACCCTTGCCCAGGACTTGCTTGGACTTGTTCATCTGTGTCCCCAGCAAGCTTTTAGACGATGTAAAAGAATAGTCTCTTACAACTTGGTAATAGATTGGTTGATGGCAACATGCCGTATGGTTTGGCCCAGTAAATCTGACATAGCATTACACACAGGTTTATGGTCCTCCATGGAGGAACTTCAAAACTATATTCCCAAACTGGGTATAAGAAATGCAATATACAAAGACACATTTGAAAGCCCAGACCTAATAAAATTCTCAGCAGGCATGAGAGACTTGATCTTACAACAGGCCCCTTCCCACCTGTGTAGAACTCTAGTTTCTGTACTAAACCCCCTAGTAGCCTCAGAGGCCGTGGTCCGACAGGCTGCCCAGCTGGTAGCAGATCTAGGGGAGACAGAGCGCCTTTGGACCAGGCGCAATATCCAAATGTTGGAAGGGGCAGAAGTCCTTCCAGTAACTAAAACTGGGTGACGCACCCCATGGACTCCTCAATCGGGACCCATACGGGTATCCTGAAAACAAATGTTTACTGACTTAATCCTGGCTGAGGTTCAATTTGCAAAAATTGATCGCCAACCCAATCATGTCCTCCTCCAGCTATGGAGGCAGTTGAAGGACAATAAAAAATTTCAAAATCACCCCAAAAAACCTGGGGTGAGAATTACTGACAAACTACCACCAACAACATGGAACTTGGAAGATTTTCTAGTTCCTAGCAGAAGAAAGAAGCCTCCTCAAGTGACTCGGGCCACGATGCATGAGCTGCCTGAGGTAAAAGACCTAGCCATAGCACAGCTTATGGTGTGACAGGGGATGTTAGTTACCCTAGGGGCTCCAGACGGGACCAGGGGCCCTATGTGGAGCTGACCATTTTTTGGTCCCGAAAGAATATTCAAAGGGTTATGGTGTTGGTTGATACGGGTGCAGAAATGTTGATAATTTATGGGGATCCAAATACATTTAATGGTGATAGAGTGATGATCGGTGTAGATTTGGATTGAAATTACGGGCACCGATAATCGCATAAGACCCCAAATTGGCAATGAAAATCATCTTCTGCTCCCTGCCCCTGAAAATCTAGAACCAGGTACCCATAGAATAGAATGGCCTTGGAAGGTGCAGGTAGGACCGAAGTGGTGTGGCCTGCTTGCACCTTGGGGTCTCCTCTCTTGGAGGTGGGAGGCTCGGTAGTCCCTCTGGTAATTGGTACATGGCCTACTGATATTGTGGTCAACGGTCTGGTCTTCATTGCTAAGGGGACCCTCATCACATCCCTATGGCAGATCAGGACACCTCCTTTGGTACCTGATATAGTTATGCAGCCGCAGATAGCTGGCCAAAGGTTGTGGTACAGGTGGCTGGAGCATGCCCCGGTACAAGCTGAAATGTTGACCCAGGATAGCAATATGGCCTGTATCTTGCCCTGGAGGGTAGACCTTCCCCTCCTGGTACCCTTGAAACATCTGTACAACTCTCCATGAGTCTTTGAGTCTCTAGGATCACCAGAAGGAACAAAATGCCATCGAAGCGTTCCAGTGAGATCCTGCACGACACCCTGTGATGGGACTGATGGAACATATGATAGACCTGCACCACACAATTGGATGTCTCCAGTAACACCACCGAGCACTGGCCCAGGAGAGAGCATGAACCTCAACCATACACCGATCATCACTTGTCTTAAATTGTGTCAACCTGCATCATGATGGGCAATTGTATAAGCATCATGGTGTGTTGGATCCCTGTATTAGGGAAGGCTCACCCTCTAGCTAACTTGATCATTGGTTCATGCCATGAAGGGGTGGAGTGTATGGGAACTGTTGAGTCATGGCCTGAAGCACTGATTGATCACCTGAGGCAAGGACTGGGTCAGCTGTGGGAGCACAGGTGAAGTCAATTCACCTGTGTGACTGGAAGGGGTGGAACCTGGCTCCACCCCTTCTAGACTGCATTTAAGTGCAGATTACGGGAGAGGAAGATTTCTTTTTGGAGAAAACTCTTTTGGAGAGCTTTTCATTATGAGTCTGAATTTTCAGATATGGATGAGTATTCTGTCTCTGTTTGTTCTTTTGCTATCTTATTGCAATACTCTTTCCAACTGTACTTTGTTGACTGTACACATACATTTTCAAAAAATATTAGTCGTGAGTGGAGATGTTTGTAATAGTAATACAGTGAGGTCAATGTTTATAAATTTTATGTTCTTTTGATACCGATTGCATCTACATACCCACTATTAAGAAAGATTTAGATCGGATGCTTGCACGTTGGCTCACTTTACAAACTACTATGGCTGACTATGCTGGACAAATTCCCACTCATATCCCCAAATATCAGTTGCTGCATAATTTGAGTGATCTCACTACGAATTTTTTATTGTCACGTTCTAATGCCTTATGCTGTTACTGCATTTACAGATGGCTCTGGCAAAACACACTGAGCAGTGGTTCTCTGACACGACTGCTACATGTTGGCATTCAAATGTGCATATTGTCAAACAGTCACCTGAAGTTGTACAACTTGCTGTGGTGGCTCAAGCTCTTCAAATTTTTTCAGAACAAAAGCTTAATGTAATAATTGTCTCTTTGAATGTTACAGGTATCATTCAGCGGATTGAAGGATCTTTACTTAAGGAAGTTAACAACCCTGCTTAGTTTGCACAGCTCAAGCAAGTTTTGCATTGTTTCTCACCGTACTCTTCCTTATTTTATTACGCATGTTTGAACACAAACTGTGTTGCCTGGTCCTTTAACTGAGGGCAACCATAAGGACAATCAAACCACAGTTGGCTTTGCTACCTCTCAGTTATTTCAACTAGGGCGACTCTCTCATCAATTTTTCCGTCAGAATAGGAGAGCCTTACAAAAACAATTCTAACTGACAGTGGATCAAGCCCATAACGTTATTCTAACGTGCCCAGACTGCCAGGCAATTGCTCCTTTGCCTCAAATAGGGACAACTCCCTGTGGCACTGCACCTCTTCAACTGTGGCTGACAGATGTCACTCATGTTCCTGAATTTGGCCATCTAAAATAGTACATGTAACAATAAATACTCATTCTTCTTACATATTTGCCACAGCACGTACAGGCAAATGCAGTCGCGACACCTGTAAAAACTGGTGTCATGGTTTTGTGATTTTTGGTTTTCGGTATTCCACATCATAACATCATGTGGGGCAGTGGGAGTTTAACTGTTAATGCTCAAGCTCAGGGTACCTGCCTGGAAGAGAAGAACAACTACATTCCCCAGGGGACTTTGCGGTCACAGAGAGTCTCGAGATATAACTCCTGGCAAGGTCACCTGATGCGCTCTTCTTTTGCCTGCTTTTCGTCGGCTCTCCTCCCTTTTTCTCCCTGCTGCTCANTGTTATCTTGCATTCTGATAGTATATTTAGTAAATTAGTTTGTTTCTCCTCAGATCGTTGCCGCTGTTTTTAATTATTTCGGGGTCCCCTGTTCCCTTTTTTTCCGGAGGCGCGGATCTGCGGATCCCTCCGCCCCGCTAGTCAGGGAACTGGGCCGAACCAGCCCGTAAACCGGTTATCTGCTTATGCTGCTATGGAGATCCCACGTACTATAAAAACAGATAATGGACCTGTATATACTTCTAAGGCCACTCGAACTTTCCTCCAAGAATGAGGGATTAGACATTACCGGCATTCCTCATTCTCCCACTGAACAAGCTATCATTGTGGCTCAAGGAACGGCCAATGGTTAACATTTGGAATATGACCACAGGGCATTGGGAAGGTCCCTTACCACTGATAACTTGGGGTTGTGGATTTGCTTGTGTTTCCACGGGGACTGACCCTACATGGGTTCCAGCTCGATAAGTTCGGCCTCATCTCAAGGCAGAAAATAGCATCCAACCCTTATAATGACTAGGATTGTGTGTTTCTTATTGGTTTTGTTTTGTAACTTGTTGTATTGCAAACAACAGCATTAGTAATGGTATGATATAGTGGGTGATTTTCCTGTGTTATCACTGCAGTCTCAAGAATTAGAGTTATTAGGCGTTATTTAGGTTGTTGTGTTCTTTTATTTTAGTAGTAGGTTGAATGTGAATTGAACAGGATTTGATGTTACCAATGTTGGAATCTATGGGAATAGTGTATTAGTAATGCTATCAGCCTATCAATTAGCCTTTTCTTAATTTGTGAAGACAAAACCTGGAAAGGAATCCCAGGCAAAGGGATGACCCTGTATTATAGAATGGTTAACTCTCTTTCATCCCACTAATCAGGATTTATAAAATATGGCCATGCACCACTTGAGACAAAGGCACATGCTATCTTACTTTGATTCAGCCTATGATTCTGATATAGGATTCTGTAATACTGCCCAACAGACTTTTTAGTTCACTAATCCCTTCAATTGGCACCTGTGTCAGGGACCTAAAGGCCCCTCACTGAAGAATGATCTTGGAATGAAACAAAGTTTTCTGATAGTTTTAAGGGAACTGATATTTGTGGCTATAGCCGCAAATATTTTGTTTCGTAGAGAGAACTAACCTTGGTAGTTTATTCTGTTTTGCAAGCAGGTGTTCCACTTGGGCTCTATATCATGCACTGGCCACACAGATGCAGTGTACAAATAATGGAAAAGAATCCTTCAGACCCTGAGAAGAACAAAAGCATGAGAGAATCTGTGATGGGAGAGAGAGGAAAAGTACACTTTGAAGCAAGGGATGTCCTGCTGGCACTGCCTATTGTATCCACCACCAGTATGTTCCTTCTCTCTCCTTTTTGTTGGTTTGCTGTCTCTCAAGGGTCAATAAGTAATAATACACTAGTTTAGGGAGTTTCTGCTTCCCACTTACGGGATTGCCTGAAATGGATGCCTGTGTGAGTGTGCATATGTTGACTAAAACTCATAACCCTCTGTGCTGCTCTGAATGCATAGTTTGCTTGCCTCTCTGCTCCTGTGACATCTTGCCTCGCAGATACAAACGTCTTGAAACACTACTGCTCAAGCTTTAGCCACATTCACCAACTTAGGTTGTTAGCCAGCTAAGTAAAGTAATGCCCCTAGTAATACTCTAGCACACTTGCCCACTAATATTGATTCTATCTGACATGCAACTTCATAAAGTTGTGTGACCATTAATTTTCTATTAGCCAAAAGGCATGGTTGTGAGCACTCTAAAAGCATGCGTACTACAAATTCTAGTAATCATTCAAAATCAATATATCATAGTATACAAACGTTGAAGACTTTTTCTAATCAGTTACGCATTAACACAGAATGGGACCCTCAGGGATTTTTTTCCAGGTTGGAGAAACTTGGGCCACAGGCCAAACTTGAGTTTGTTCCTTTTAATGGGTTTAACAGTATTTGTTGTCATTATGCTGTTTGCCTTGTCTCTTTTCTTACATTTAGAGTATTGTCGATCGAGGCCTTGATTGAGTTTTAATGATTATGTTATTAATACGATTAATGTTATTATTTTATAGTATGGAAATAGTTTGCTAATAAACAAAAAAAGGGGAATAGTAGGAATATAAGAAAAACTATTCAGAGCATGTCATGGTTTTATGATTTTTTGGTTATCAGTATTCCACATCATAACATCATGTAGTGCACTGGGAGTTAAAGTGTTAATGCTCAAGTTCCAGGTACCTGTCTGGAAGAGAAGAAGAATTACATACCCCAGGGGGCTTTGTGGTCAGAGAGGAGATATAACCCCTGCAAGGTCACCTGATGCTCTCTTCTTTGTCAGGCTCTCCTCTCTGCTGCTCAACCGGACCGCGCATCTCACCTCAGTGTTATGGTGAGGCCTATCTGCCTTTCGGACACTCTCATTATATTTGATTTATTACCTTCAATTTTAATTATCGTGTATTATAGTGAGTTATCTTGCCTTGCAATACTGTATTTAGTAAATGAGTTTGTTTCTCCTCAGATTGCTGCGGCTGTTTTTAATTATTTTTGGGTCCCCTGTTTTCCCTTTTTCGGAGGCGCAGATTTTGCGAAATCCCTCTGCCCCGCTAGTCATGGAACCGGGCCAAACCAGCCCTTAAACCTTTGACATTCTTGGTGGAGAATGGGGGCAAAAGCTGCTTAAAAACGAAGCGCTCTCTCTGTTCTCGGAGAGTTTCGTTGGGAAAGTTTATCTTTTTCACAGGTGCTCACTGAAAACTTGACCTTGAAAGTCCAGGCGGACTGCCAATATTCTGGGATATTTGTAAACTTGAGCACTGCTATCTTGCTTCTGTAAAGAGGAAAAAAAATGATTCCACTTTCTCTTTTAAACCTGTTTGCAGAGGGAGCTGCTAATTTCACAGAACTTGGGATTTTTAAACAGGTTCCCTGTCTCTCCTTTGAATCCTTTACGCATTTTTTGAATGCTCATCTGATCACATTGTTAGTCTCCCTGAATGTACTGCTCATCATTTCACTCAGTATTTGTATTTATCATATTTTGAGGAAGCCTTCCCCAGAACCGGAGGATACTGAGTGGCAGGGAGTGTGGAGAGGCTTGGGAGAGACTTTAGAGAGATGGACATCTTCGATGTCATGGAACTTCACTCCTGAACACCTGAAAGACCCTGAGAGCTTAAACAGATATTTGAGACAGGGATGTTGCGGCTCAGGCAGATCTGAGGAGGCACAAATGATTTGGGGCCTGGCTAATGATTATCGGGCCTTATTCAATAGTATCCCAGAGAGGGAGAGAGTTTCTGAAATTCAGAGAGAGTCTCCGTGCTGAAAGAGAGTGTCTGAGAGCTGATAGGGAGAATCTCTAGGTCCAGAGAGAGCGTCTTCTTGCTGAGAAGCAGAATCTCCAGGCTGAAAGAGAGAGTTTCCAGGATAGTCTCCGAGCTGAAAGGGAGAGTCTCCAGGAGACAGTACAAAATGAGCGAGAGTGTCTCCAAGCCTAAAAGGAGAGTTTCCAGGAGAGAGTCCAAGCCAAGAAGGAAAATCTCCAGGTCCAGAAGGAGAGTCTCCTAGTTGACCAACAGTCTCCAAATCCCAGGAGAGAGTCTCCAAGCCAAGATGGAGAACCTCTGGGTTGAGAAAGAGAGTCTCCTAGTCAGGAGAGAGAACCTCAAAACCTGGCAAGAGTGTCTCCGAGCTAAGAAAGAAAGTCTCCAAGACGAAAGGGAAGATCTCTGAGCTGAGAGATACAATCTCCAATATCAACAAAACACCTTCGAATCCGAGCAAGATTCCCTTCAGTCCAAACTCAAAACCCTCCAAACTGAGCGAGACACCCTCCAATCTGAATTAAATACTCTCATAATCGAAGAGAGAGACTCTGATCCAAGCTGGAGAGTGAGAACATTAGAACTGACCAACCTGATCAACCACAGGAGGCACCACAATTGATGTCAGTTGCCCCTGAAAGAATGTGTATGGGAACTGCTGAGTCAGGGCCTGAACCTCTGATTGATCACCTGAGGCGAGCAATGAGTCAGCCCTGGGAGCACAGGTGAAAGCAATTCACCTGTGCTGCAGGAAGGGGTGGAGCCTGGCTCC
>QGNR01000373.1:22260-35895 GCA_003435085.1 Syrmaticus mikado
TTATCTTAATCTCCCCAGCGTGGTCAGCATCTATAACTCCTGGTAAAACAAAAAGTCCCATCTGTGTAACAGAAGAACGTCCTAACAAGAGGGCACTATGCCTGTCCCCAAGGGGGCCCATGACACCTGTTGGAATGAGAGTCATGGTGCTATCAGTCAGTGTCACTGACTGGGCGATGGCCAAATCCACACTTGCGTTGCTAGCAGTGGGTGGTCTGAGTGAGCTGGCCTGGCAGTGGCCGGCTGATTAGGGATCATAGTTGTTGTCAAAGCACACGGCCTCGTGCTCTTCTTCCCATTTCCCTGCAGATCAAAGGGTCGTGCAGCAACAGGGAGTTTGGATTGGCATTCTCTCACCCTGTGTAGCCCCCTCCTGCACCGGGGACAGGGTTGAGCTGGAATAGCACAAGCATTTTTATTTGCTCACTTAGGCTTTTTACAGTCCCTTTGTACATGACCGGGTTCCCCACAATTGTAACACTTCATTCTTTGAGCTGTCCCTGCATTGAGTCAGGCTGCCAGCATGTCTGCTAGCAAGGCCATTTTATGACTTTCTGTGCCTACATCTTGACAAGCTTTAATCATATCAGTAATGGATGGATCTGCATTCTTTAAGGATTGTAAAACCTTTTGACAGCCCAAATTTGCGTTTTCTATTGCTAATTGCTTAAGCAAAGCATCCCGGGCAGCTTGATTTTCTACTTGTCTCTCTAGCGTATTTTGTAAATGGTCAAGAAATGTAATGTAGGGCCCAGCAGCCCCCTGTGAGTTAGGGGATGAAGGGTAAACATGGGCTGGCTGTAAATGAAGCCAAGACAAAAGAATGTAGCAAGCAGGATGTGCAGTAGATAAGGGTTAACCATTGTATAGGAATGTGAGTAAAGAGAGGACAAGATAAGGGTTAACTATTGTATAGAAATGCAGGTAAGTAGAATGTGAAGCCAGATAAGAAAAGAACATATTGAAACTGTATTGTAAACTTGAAGAAAACATCACACAAGGAACAGGTCGGGATTGGATTACTTTGGTTGAAGACAATGACCCTTCATCCCATGACCACCAGAAGGAGACCCCCACTGCCCACGGCGTATGTGCAAGAGGGAGGGGCCGGATGCTGATGGGTTCTCAGAAATGTAATGAATATGTATACGAATTCTGGGAAAAACACTGATTATGTATTAGTCCGGCCTATATCTGTACCAAGCTTTTGTCTTACGGTGTGCAAGTTCGGAGGAGCTATCCCCCTTGCACCCAGCTTGGCACCAAATGCTGAATAAAAATATACCTGCTTTATAACCTAACTCTGGGTTATAGAGTTTGATTCTGTAAATCACCTGCTTAATTGATGTAAATGAAGCATTAGACAAATTAGTATCAGGTATCTGACAGATAGCATGCAACACTAGTCTTAAATAGTTCAAGGCATTGCCTTTCCATCTGTGCTTGGGTCTGAGGTGTTGCCCGGACCCCCTCCCCCATGAGTTCATCCATGCCAATATGATTTAAGTTATTCAAATTATTCATAGTCTGGATGGTAGCCTGTTCTCGGTATTCAGTCATAAACACGGTGTATTGCATGGGAGACAGGATTGTTTGTATCAGAATTTTCCAGTCGTGAGGGGTCATAACATAACTGTCACCAATTGCAACCAGAAGATTATGCGTAAAGGCAGACCATAATCTCTCACTGACTTCCTTAGCTCCTTCACTGCCTCATAAGGAAGGGATTCCCACCGAGGGGGCTGATTTGCATGATACAACACAGGAAAGGCTTGCATCATATCAGCATTACCCTGTAATATTGCTTCTTTTCTGCACTGCTCTAAAGCACTGTAGTACGCTGTAGAAAATTTTTTCTTTCCCGCACCCTTCAAATTATCATCAGGAGGAAAAATGTTCAGTTTGTCTTCCGGATCTACTGGACCAGGATCAAAAAGATCCTCTGGTTCCGGTCCGTCCTTGTCTTTAACCAAGTTACATGCTGGCGGCAGAGACGCTGCAGCAAGCGACGTGGGCGGGGCGGAGGACGGGAGCGGCACAGCGAGCGTCGGGGGCGGAGCGGAGGGCGGCAGGGGCGGTGAATGTCGGGGGAGGAGCGGAGCGCGGTGAGCGGCGGGGGCAGCGCGGCGGCACGAGCAGTCGCGATTTCTCTTCCCAGCCGGGAGTGGTGTCAGAGCAGAGGATTGGGTCTGTATGGCAGCTGCTTCCCGGAATGAGGGGCAATGGTGGGGGTGGGAGGGAGGGTGATGGGGAATAGTAGGAAGACATTATTCCTTGTCGAATTTGTTTAAGGCCAAACAGGTAGAAGTTTAGCAGCCGTTCTCTCTTTAGTAATAGAAGCCTCCCTGAGTTTCGTGCCAATTTTGTCCCAAAGCTCTCCATCAAGAGAGAACCCAGTTTTTAGAAATTCAGGGACATTTTTGCTTATCCATTTAAGAAAAGTAACTAATGCTGAGGTAGACACAGGCTGATTCTGAAACTTTAACTGTAATACTTCAAGATTTACTTGTTGCTCCTTCTTTAGCAAACTCCCCATGGTTCCTGACTGTTCACCTTCTGTCCTACAGAATGGTGCGGGTGCATGCAAAACAATCTGTTCATAGTTCAGTTGGGTGGTGCTGCCAGACCAGGCTCACTCAGCCTCAGCTTTATTTGCTCCACAGTGGGCACCATTCATAGCATCTGAGGCATGGACTCAAATGTGAACGATCCAAATCATTTATTACAAGTTCTCACATCCCTTATATACATTCACAAGTTTCCTTTTTTAGCTTTCCCGTCCACCTTTACATGTCAGAGTATTCTACAAACACTCCTTAACTGTGCATGCAGGCACTTATCCAATTAGAGCCACAAGCCATTCCTTTTGCTTTTTGTTCTTCTTGGTTCTCAAGGTGTTTATCTCACCTCACAGTTGCTGCTCTGAATAGTTTTTCTTGTATTACCATAAGAGAATGGTTTTCATCATTATGTATCACAGTGGCATATAGCCTGTCTGAGAGCCAGATGTGTGGTAATGGATGCCAATTTAGAAATTTTGGGCCCATTAGTTACCACAATTTCAGCTCCCATATTCCATAATCTGAACAGCAAAGATGGTATGCTCTCGCATAGTCTTTGCCTTAAATCCATGAGCTTGGTGGCTGTGTATGGACATGCTGTTACATGTAACATGGTATGTGCAGGGGGCCACTCCTCAGGTGCCAACCCTGCTGGCCTGTCTTGGATTTTCTTTGTCTTCTGAGTTATTAGTGGCCTTATTTCTAGAGGATCTGAGGTTCCCAGATCCCCCAGTTGGCTTTTAGTTTGCTTGGCCTTCTTGGGTTTAACTAGGATCCAAGGAACCTGCTGATCTAAGTCTTTTTCCCCTTCTAGTGATATAGATCTTAATTTCAAAGGGGAAATCCCATTTCAAGGTGGGGCAGCTTGCCCTGTCAAAGATGTAATTTTACTTTCTAGCTGTCTAATATAAACTTTCAGAAGTTCATTTTCATCTTTTAATTCTTCTTTCAAAGAACGATATGCATTAATAGCGAGAAGCAGTGGCCATGCCATGGCAGATGCTGCTACTGTTCTTTCCTCAGATGTCAAAAAATTCTGTCTTAATTTATTCAAGAAATCAGCCATTTTTGATGGGGATTTAATAATGGGACCGTTGTCACTTACAGGTCCCCATTCATTGATAATCTGAGCAACACTTACCATGGGGAACCTAAGAATCCCAGGGTTTCCCCTGGAAGTTCCTCTTTTGGTGTATTCAGGGTCCCAGTGACCATCCAACACATAGTTAGTTTGTTTTTTGTTTTTTTTTGTTTTTTTTTTTTTTTTAAGATAATCCATCATAAGTAAGTGCCTGCCAGGCTCGCTAAATGTAGCAATTGGACAGAACGTGATGGGAAAACGTTTCACAAGAGGTACAATAACAGAAGAATTAGCACAATAAAAAGGTGCTATAAAGGAAGGGAATAAGATTGCTCACCCTTATCAGAAGATACTAGGTTCCCAGGGGAAAGCTTGACCAGAGAGGGATCTCTGGAAAGAAATCCATCCCCCAGTCACAATCAGCCCTTAATTGGGGTCTAAGAGAGGTGGAGCCAGGCTCCACTCCTTCCAGTAGCACAGGTGAATTACCTTCAGCTGTGCTCCCAGGGCTGACTGGGTCTTTTCCCCAGGTGCTCAATCAGTGGTTCAGGCCATGTCTCAACAGTTCCCATACTGAAGCTAATAAATCAAATAAAATGAGAGGGACTGTCCAAAAGCTGGTTAGGGAGTACATGCTGCAGAGCTGAGTAGAAAGGGAAAAGAGGGACATCTTGTGACTTGCAAACAGTTTTATCTTTCTCTCTGAATAGAAAATGGAAACAGAACAGTGACCAGTTCTCTGAGATATGTAGTTCTCTTCTGAGATAAGTATACCCAGAACTATCAACAATCCATGGAACTAGAGCATTAACTCTTTAACTCCCAGTGCACTACATGATGTTATGATGTGGAATACCGATAACAAAAATCATAAAACCATGACAGAGAGCGTTCAGATAAATATTTAAGTTAACTTGCCTATTTAGCCTCATCACTGGCTTAATTCCAAGGTATAATATTTAGTCATTGAGATGTTCATCAGAATAAATGTAACCTTGTTTTATAGTTCTGAAACATAGGTATAAACCATTTAAATACCTTGACCACTAGCAGGCAAGCATTTTATTTTATTTATATCTTCTTGTTATTGATTTACTTAGATTCCAGAAATATAGTTTAACTGTACAAGTATTGCTGCCAATTAAAGTTTTTATATTATTGAGATATGTTTATAACTTTTAGTGCTGTTTTTCTTTTTTTTTTTAGTTCTAAAAAATATTTCTATATGCACTAGAATTGATTAGCTTTTGTTATGTTTGAGTTCTCATAAGCATCAGCAGCCAAGTATTTCTTATTGCAGCTTCTTCTAAATAGAAACACGGTAATGTATAGTTTTCACTCCCTTTAGACAGTACTGGAGAAATGGAATGTTGTTTCTGCATTAGAACTAACAAGATAAATATTTTACTAGTAGTTCTTTTTGGGGGGGTCTTTTTACTTCATCGGGGGTCTCTGATAGTCTTTGCATGCTCGGCAGATAGGTGAAGTAATTTATAGTCACAGAGATTAGGTAGATGAAGTAATTTATAGGTACAAAGACTGCAGCTCTTATCTGTCCAGCCATCTGGAATACCTCTGAGCCTTGAGTTAAAGACAAATTAGACATCCCACTCCTAAATAGGGTGATAATGCCTTTACATTGGAAGACTACTAATTTTTGGTGGTAGACAGACAAGACCGAGTGATAGAGAATTTAAGGAGAAGTTAAATAATTATCAATATACATGTTTAGCTAGCAAAAATTTATGTTTAGCTAGTATGAATATATATATGTAATATTTTGTCACATGCTCATATACACTGCAAGAATATCCTGCATGAGATTGATCAAAACAGAGAACAAGTCATGACATAAGGAAGTGCCTGAAGAGGCATCAGGAAAGCCTGGCAGCCCCCCCCACCTTTGTGCTCTTTGTTTAATAAAGAACCATCCTCTGGACAGAAAGGAAGAGGCCTTAAAAAGAATCACTGTGTCAGTACAATAAGAAAGGTACTGAGACATCCTAGAAAAAACAGGATGACAACCAGCTAGTGATGAGATAGGCTATGAATTAACAAATGTAAATCTTCAGTAAGATTGTGAACCTGGAGTACTGTATAATCAATGAAAATTATATAAAGGAATATTATATAATTTAATAATATTAAGATGTTACAATAATGAAATAAGCAAGAGAGTTAGGCACAACGAGACAAAGAGAATAAACAGGAGGCTTACCCGTGTCATGGGCTCGCTCAGGAAACTCCAGTGGAGTGGACCTTCCAAAGAGAAAGAGAGATCCTTCCCCACTGGTAGTCAGCTCTTAAATGGGTCTAGGAGAGGTGGAGCCAGGCTCCACCCCTTCCTGCAGCACAGGTGAATTGCTTTCACCTGTGCTCCCAGGGCTGACTCATTGCTCGCCTCAGGTGACTAATCAGAGGTTCAGGCCCTGACTCAGCAGTTCCCATACAAGTACCCAGCCAATGGGAAAACAGGGGAGGGGGTAGTCATGGGGGAGACAAGGTACAAAAGCTATACTATTGTGTCCATAGGTGTGCTTCTGCTTGTGGGACACCTGCTATTGCAATTGTGAATAAAATCTACTTTTATCAGAGATACCATCCTGACAAAATTATTTGGATATTTCCAACAGTGCTTCCTCTGAATCTGAGTTTTTGGAGGATGAGTGCAATATTCTTGTGTTCTTTCAATGTGCAGTTGGTGGCTTGATTTCTGCGTTCTAGTTTCATTGCCCTTGGCATCCCCTGATGTGCTTGCTGTATCAGTTTTACTACAAACCTCACTTTGCAGAGGTTCACTATTTATATGGGTGAAGTACTTTTAGTCCTAAATTTTGTAGTTGATGATAGAGATGAAGAGGTTGCTATTGTCTACCTTTGAGAGGTGCAAAATTCTGTTTGTAACGATAAGACAAAAGATTTAACTGACTATTTGCAAATATATATGCTGTGTAAATTACCACATTAAACAGTCTAGAATTGCCTTTTTCTTGTAAGAGTAATATCTAAACTTATTTCATTACTTCTGATGACTCCCCTTTGAATACAGCACCTTACTATGCCCAGAATCTCTGTCTATTATTGCATAGTTCCTGAGAGGTGGGGATTGGTGACTGCAGGCTGTAGTTGTAGTAGTAGTAGTACCATGAGTCACCTCACATACACCTTACCCTCTCTTCCCCCTTATAGCCATCACCGCTTGGGAGCATATGGGTGTATGGGCCCCAGCTGTGGCCAGGAAGAGGTGGAGCTAGCAGTCTCTCTCCTCTCTACTTTGAATCTCATTCACTTCGCCTGTCTTTCGTCCGACTCCTACACATTACAGTTCTCTTTCCACGTTCCCACTGCAGAACGGAAGCAGTGGTAGTACTGCTGATAGCTTTACAGCCACGTACTCATATCTATCATACTCAGGAATGCTCTGGAGTCACCTTCAGCACCTCTGACATCCACTATGGGGTTTCCTCCCTCTGTTAAGCCTCCATTTTACTCCTGCACCTCCCTGGGAGCAGGTA
Organism: Syrmaticus mikado; assembly: GCA_003435085.1. NCBI lineage: Eukaryota > Metazoa > Chordata > Aves > Galliformes > Phasianidae > Syrmaticus > Syrmaticus mikado. The sequence continues at coordinate 29,418 of QGNR01000373.1, forward strand.
CGTTCTTGCTGAGGGATGGCAGAGCAGGGAAATTTGGGTTCTGCTTCTGCTTCTGAAAGATTAATGTGGTGGCAGCGCGTGTAGAGGAGTATCGCTGGGGGTGGTTATGCCTTCTTGGGGAATTTACATTGTTTTCTGTGAGGCGAGAGGTGGTAGGGAGTCTTTCGTCTACCTTGGCGGCATCTTCTCTCTCGCTTCTTGACTTGGCGTATGCTACGTGGCTGAGAGGCTGTGGGCCAATCTGGCAGGTCCACCCTTCAGTAGGGCAGACAAAGGAAGCAAGACGAGGCTTCTATAGCTGTCACTGGGAAAGATGGGCGCAGGGATGGGAATGAGGGGAGACCTGTGGGGCCCTTTCACCGGTCAGCATAGACTATGACTCAGAAATTGGGGAGAGACCCACGCCTGGTGGGGCGCACACCAGACTCCACAGATCCAGCTGGGTGCTTCCCACTTCTGTTGGTTTTTGTTTGTTTTTACTTAGCCCAGCAACCTTCGATTCTTTTGTGTTCTGTCTTCTTGGCGGGGAAGAGGTGAGTGAGGTGGTGGTGGAGAAGCCATTGAAATATACTGTGTATTGAGCACTTAGCAGTGCCTTCCCTTTTGTCTGACTCATCGAGCTGGATTTATTCATCGTTGTGAAATGCCAGGTTTTGATCTGATTTTCTCCATGTTTACTTAATCTTATTGCTTCAACTAGAAGACACATGCCTAAAACATCCTTGCTAATTTTTATTTTTTGGGGGGATGTCTTTTTTTTTTTTTTTTCTAGGGAGGGTGTTCAGATAAATATTTAAGTTAACTAGCCCATTTAGCCTGATTACTGGCTTAATTCCAAGGTGTGTTTACCAACAAGTTAGTTTGGATTTCTATTCCCTTTATTATTTTAAATTAAATGTTAAAGTAACTTTAAGTACATTCATTACGCATTTGATGAAGGGCATGTTAGGATTCAACTGTAGATTACTAGAAGCACCCTTGGTATGCAAGGAAGAGTTTAGTTATATTGATCATTCAAATCGTCTTAATATCTGCTATTGTTAAAACTGACTTTCCATTAGCACAGTTCTAATTTGGAGCTAAAAATATATCTTAGTTATGAGACCTCATTAATTTCAATAATAACAATAAGGTGTTTATGCTCCCATTTTAGTTTCACTGGGTAAATTTGCAAGCAGCTATGAAGGTCAGTGCTATAAATGAGTTAATATACTGAATAAAATGTTCCTTATGCTAAGAAGTCAGGGTTAAACAGGAACATCGCTAGGGATTAAGACTTCTTTATTTTGGAGGGCAAAAAAGTTTTGTATTTTTGCAAATGTTTGGGTTGTAATCACCCACCCAGAAGAAGTTTAGGGGATTTGTGAGCCCCTGAGACAATAATAATATTAGGCTTCCAATTACAACCAGTTATTTTCTGTTCTTGCTGTGAAATAGAGATGAAAATGACTGTCTGAGACAACTACATCACACTACATCACCTACATCACAACTGTATTTTCTTGATTGACTTTATCCATGCTCTTTTTTCCTCTAGAAGAAACCTGTAGTCACGTTAATTGAATTCTCTATTTTTCTCTTAAATGAGTGTATGCTTGGCTACTTCAGTTCTGTGAGTTGTTGGCAGCCTTTATAGATATAAATAGAAGCTGATTTCAGAGGCTCCTGTTGACAAGGCTCTGTTTCTAAGCTTGGACAGTTACACTGCAGTTTTGTGAGAAGGCTGAAACTAATGCACCTCAACTTTGTGATCCAAGCTTCTGAGAGAAGTTTAGGAAAGCAGAGACATAATGGAATTAGTTTTCCAGGGAAATGGAACTGGACCTATAAGATTTAAGCTAGTTGCTGATTTTAGAGTACAAGTTTGTATAGGGGGGAATTTGAGAAATCTGTTCTCTCTCTTTGAAAACCTAATGTTTGCTGTTGGTTCAAAAGAATAAATGACTTAATTTAGTGTTCTGGCTAGTAGATTATGAATCACGAGAACAGCTTTTCTATATTGTGGGAACAGCCTTTCGCATAACTTGAGCAGGTATAAGCTGAAGGACGGAGGCTTGTGTAAATGTGAGCTCAAGAACAGAATGCAGAGGAGACCGTGGAGCTTGTTGTTGAATGAAGATAAGAAAGTAGAATAGATATCCCATTGTTGAAGTCAAGATGGCAAAACAGATGCCTCAGTTCAACGTAACATCAGTGGGAACTGGTTTGGGCTACCCCCCCTTAAAAGGTTGGAAGTTTACAGTGAGAATGACTTCATCCTTCATCCCACGACCACCAGAGATGTTAATTGTTTCTTGGCATTTCTGCCCATGTCAGTGGAATGTAATGAGTATGTATACGTTATGCCTTTAAATATGTAGTCGCTGCTTCTTTCGGTGTGCATGTTTGGTGGAAGCGATCCCCCATGCACCCAGTGCTGTAATAAAGGGAATATCTACCTGACGTTATTCATTGTTGTGTCAAGTTACTTTGTCAATTTTCTCAGCTTCAATTAAATTCTGCAAAGTTCATTATAACCTGGTCAGGGATGTGTAAAAGCACAGTTCCTTAAGCACTGGATAACAATAATTTGACCTTTCAATTAGGGCGTGTATTTTAAATAGTGAAAGATCGTGTTGACCAAAGGAGCACAGAAGACTCGCTTGTAATATGTCAATACCAGCTTCAGCACTTAAAACTGAATTTACTAAGTGGTAAAACATGCTAATTTGAAAATGAGCAAGTCAATTGAGATAGCACTTTGAGCTTACCTACATTAATAAAGGTAAAAGTACAGTCTGTATTTGTGTTCTAGAACAGAGCAATAATAAAGATTGACGTGTGGAATCAAACCCTATAACCCATGTAAGGTTATAAAGCGGGTATGTTTATTACAGCACCGGATGCAAGGGGAATATCTCCTCCTAACTCACACACCAAGGAAAGCAGCAACTGCACATTTATAGGCATAGCATATACATATTCATCAGATTTCCAAGAAATTGGTTATATATGCATTGGATGTTCCCTCCCTCTGAGCATGCCTCCTAGAATATGGGGAGGGTCTCTGGGCCCATCTGGTGGTCATTGAATGAGGGCTATTGCGAAACCTTTAGGGGGTTGCATTGTGTTGCAACAGCAACTCTGCCTCCTTATCGTCACTGGACCCTCCATTATGTTGTCAACTCTGCTTTCTTATCTTCATGGGACTCCTCCCCCCAATTGAGCTGCAAACAAGCAGCTCTTCTTATCTTTGCTTGTCTTCAAGGACCTTGCATTCCTATCTTGCATCAGCCTGAACAGATGGAAGTCAGAAGGTACTAAATCCAGACTATATGGTGGGTGTGGTAGAACAGTCCAGCCAAGATAAGCAATGTGCTCCACAGTCTTCAAACTGGTATGGGGCCTGGCATTATCACGTTGCAAGAGAAGTGTTGTCTTGTTCTCTGGCCTGACTCTGGAAGTTCAAGCCTTCAGCTTTGTCAGCATTGTGATGTAGCAGAGTTGATAGTTTGTCCTGTTTCCAGGACATCCAGGAGGATCACCCCTTTCCTATCCCAAAAGAAAGTGTGCACTGTTCTACTCACTGAGGGCTGCATCTTGAACTTGTTCAGTGGGAAAGTCACGTCCCTACTCCATGGACTGCTGTTTTAACTCCAGCTCATAGCAGTGACACTATGTCTTGTCACCAGTAATGATGTGATTGAGGAAGCTGTCACATTCAGCTTTGTGGACTGTTGGAAATATCCAAATAATTTTGTCAGGATGGTATCTCTGATAAAAGCAGATTTTATTCGCAATTGCAATGGCAGGCGTCCTGCAAGCAGGAGTGCACCTACAGACACAATAGTACAGCTTTTGTACCTTATCTCCCCCATGCCTACCCCCCTCTCTTGTTTTCCCATTGGCTGGGTACTCCAGGTTCACAATCTTACTGAAGATTTACATTTGTTAATTACATTCTGACACGTGTTGATTCATGTACTATCTTGTGCCAGTCAGTCGCCTTCCTGCTGTTTCCAAGTGTCATGGTTTTGTAATTTTTGCTATTGGTATTCCACATCATAACATCATGCAAAGCATGGAGTTAATACTCCAGATACCTGGTTCTCAAAAGAGAAGAACTGCATATCCCAGAGCACCTCATGGCCAGAGAGGAAGATATGTCACAGAAGTCACGGGATCTGACAACAACAGCACCAGAAAGATACGCCAGTACACTAGCAGCAATGTTTGACAGATACGAGGACCAACAGAGAAGACCTGACGTGCCAAAATCAAACCCTATAGCCTGAATAAGGATATAGAGCAGGTATGTTTATTAGCGATGCGCATACGCCCTGGTGCAAGGGGGATAGCTCCTCCTAACTTGCACACTGTAGGGCAAAAGTTTGGTACAGATACAGGCTGAACTAATACATAATAAATGATTTTCTCGGAATTCGCATACATATTCATTACATATCCAAGAACCCATCAGCATATGCTCCCTCCATCTTGCGCGTGTGCTGTGAGCAGTGGGGGTCTCCTCCTGGTGGTCATGGGATGAAGAATCATCATCTTCCTCGTGAAGGCTCGTAGTCTTTCTCACTGTAAACTCTTGACCCTGCAGGAAGGGCAGCCCCCGATCCAGTTCTAACTTGCCTTGTGGATATCTTATCAGTTACTTACCAAATGTCCTCGAGCTGTTCTCAAAACTTTTATGTTTGTCCTTCACCCCCACATTGTTCTAATCCCAACTTGTTGCAATCCTCATCCTTTTAGCAGCCTCTGCACGTTTGCTCCTGTAAACTCTTTTACCCTTTGTTTCTGTGAACCATCTTTTGCTCTTCAGACCCTTATTTTTTGAATTGATTCTTATGCACCAAAACTATGAACAACAGCTACCCCCAACTCATGCTTCCATTTTTGCCATCTCACAAGTAACGGACCAACTGAATGAAATGCAAGAGCAAGTGTCTCTATTGATTAATCGTGACAAATCCGTAGTAGTATCAGAAATGCTTGATGAAGATCAGAATAATCAAAAGAGTCTAATGAAGGAGCTGATCAAACTAACGAAAAACCAACTAATTAAAGGTGATGAACCCTCCTTCTCACCTGTATCATCGAAAATCTCAGCTATTAAAGGCAAACACTTTCTGGCTCAAGTAAGGAATCCTACATCGCGAATTGCCTTGTGGCGTTACCTACATGACCACAGAGAAGACATGAGGAAGTGGCATGACCAAGCTACTCCTATACTATGAGCACAGGTGAGAGAATTACAAAGCAGATCAACCACTAGTGCAGTTGCTTCAGTTACCACAGGTAATGAATAGAGGGGCCCTGCCCTCAGTCGGGGGGGGGGAAAGGGATGATAGAGTTTGTTAGACTGTATGGACCAAGTGTACTGAACTGTGTGGATTCGATGGCCTGGCACATCAGAACCACTGAAATATAAGGCACTGGTGGATACCGGTGCACAGTGAGCTCTGATGCCCTCGACTTATGAAGGGACAGAATCAATCCATATTTCTGGAGTGACTGGAGGCTCTCAAGAATTGACTGTGTTGGAGGCCGAGACAAGCCTCACAGGTAAAGACTGGCAAAAACATCGCATTGTGACTGGCCCAGGGGCTCCATGTATACTTGGTATTGATTACCTCCGAAGGGGGCATTTCAAGGATCCCAAGGGATATTGATGGGCCTTTGGAATAGCTGCTGTAGACACAAACAACATTAAGCAGCTGTCTGTTTTGCCTGGCCTGTCAGAAGATCCGTCTGTTGTGGGGTTGCTACAAGAAAAAGAGCAGCAGGCACAGATTGCCACAAAAACGGTGCACAGACAGCAATACTGCACCAACAGGGTTTCCTTGCTCCCCATTCATAAGTTAATTCGTCAACTAGAGTGTCAGGGAGTGATCAGCAAAACTCACTCGCCTTTTACAGCCCCATATGGCCAGTGCATAAAGCCAGTGGAGAATGGAGACTGATGGTAGACTACCATGGCCTGAATGAAGTCACACCCCCACTGAGTGCTGCTGTGCCAGATATGTTAGAACTCCAATATGAACTGGAGTCAAAAGCAGCCAAGCGGTATGCCACCATTGACATGGCTAATGCCTTTTTCTCCATTCCTTTGGCCACAGAATGTAGGCCACAGGTTGCTTTCACCTGGAGGGGCTTTCAGTATACTTGGAACCGTTTGCCCCAGGGGTGGAAACACAGCCCGACCATTTGCCATGGGTTGATCCAAACTGCACTGGAACAGGGCAGTGCTCCTGAGCACCTGCAGTACATTGATGATATCATTGTGTGGGGCGATACAGCAGAAGTCGTCTTCACAAAAGGAGAGCGAATAATCCAGATTCTTCTGCGTGCTGGTTTTGCTATTAAGCGGAGCAAAGTGAAAGGACCTGCTCAGGAGATTCAGTTCCTAGGTATAAAGTGGCAAGATGGGCGTCATCACATTCCAGCAGATGTGATTGACAAAATCACTGCTATGTCTCCACCCACT
>QGNR01000387.1:4325-19084 GCA_003435085.1 Syrmaticus mikado
CAGAAGAGCTCTGGGCTACGTTGAATGGACGTTGGGACGCGTTGGATGGGTCCTCCATCACATCAGATCGTGTTGGAACACATGAGATGAGCGCTGGGACGCGTTGGATCCCATCAGAAGATCCCTGGGCTGTGTCAGATCACATTGGATGAGCGCTGGGATGCGTTGGATCCCTTCAGATGGCTTCAGATCACATCAGAGCTCACTTCGAACCACTGGATCACATCAAACCCTACTAAAAGAGCTCTGGGCTGCGTTGGATGGACGTTGGGACGCGTTGGATGCGTCCTCCATCACATCAGATCGCGTTGGAACACATGAGATGAGCACTGGGACGCGTTGGATCCCATCAGAAGATCCCTGGGCTGTGTCAGATCACCTTGGATGAGTGCTGGACCCCACCAGACCTCATCAGAAGAGCTCTGGGCTGCGTTGGATGGACGTTGGGATGCGTTGGATGCATCCTCCATCACATCAGATCGCGTTGGAACACATGAGATGAGCGCTGGGACGCGTTGGATCCCTTCGGATGACTTCAGATCACATCAGAGCTCACTTCGAACCACTGGATCACATCAAACCCTACTAAAAGAGCTCTGGGTTGCGTTGGGTGGGCGTTGGGACGCGTTGGATGCGTCCTCCATCACATCAGATCGCGTTGGACCACATGAGATGAGCACTGGACCATGTTGGATCACGCTGGACCACATGAGATGAGTGCTGAGATGTGTTGGATCCCTTCAGAAGCGTCAGATCACATCAGAGCTCACTTTGGACCATATCAAATCCCATTAAAAGAGTTCTGGGCCTCATTGGATGAACGTTGGGATGCATTGGATGAGTGCCTGAGCCCCTTGGATCACATGAGATGAGCGCTGGGCCGCACTGGATCCCATCTGGAGATCCCTGGGCTGCATCAGATCACGTTGGACCACATTGGGTGAGCACTGGATCCCACCAGAATCCATCAGAAGAGCTCTGGGCTGCATTGGATGAGCGCTGGACCACGCTGGATCACAGGAGATGGGCACTGAGATGCTTTGGATCCCATCAGAACCCTGGGCTGCAACACATCACATCAGACCTCACATTGGACTGCACTGGATGAGCACTGGACCCCACCAGATCCCAAGAGAACAACTCTGGGTCGCACTGGATGAACGTTGGGACGCGTTGGATGAGCACCAGACGACGCTGGATCACATAGGATGAGCTCTAGGCCATGCTGAACCCCATCAGAAGAGCCCTGGACCACGCTGGAAGGAGACTCCAGCTGTGTCAGACCACATCAGAACTCACGTTGGACCACTTTGGATGAGCATTGGACCATGCTGGATCACAATGGATCACATGAGATGAGCGCTGGGATGCATTGGACCCCATCAGACGAGCCCTGGGCTGCATCAGATCACATCAGGCCTCACGCTGGACTGCACTGGGTGAGCACTGGACCACATCAGACCCCAACAGAAGATCTCTGGACTGTGCTGGATCACANNGACCCCAACAGAAGATCTCTGGACTGTGCTGGATCACATTGGACCACATCAGACCCCAACAGAAGATCTCTGGACTGTGCTGGATCACATTGGACCACATCAGATCCCAACAGAAGAGCCCTGGGCTGCACCAGAACACATCAAAACTCACACTGGGTCGTACTGGATGAGTCCTGGACTACCTCAGACCACACTGGCTGAGTGCTGGGTCACACTGGATCCCGCTGGGAGAGCCCTGGGCCGCACCAGACTGCACACCGGACCACGCTGGATGAGTCGGACAAACACTGGACCATGTTGGAGGACGTTCGATGAGCGCTGGATCACACAGGACCCCGTCGGAAGAGCCCTGGGCTGCGACAGACCACAGGCTGGATCACGCTGGATGAGCACTGGGCCACATTGGATCACGTTGGACGAGTCCTGGATCGCGCCGGACAAGCTGGATGAGCACCAGACCACGTCGGATAAGTGCTGGGTCGAGTCAAAAAAGCGTTGGACCACATCGGACCGTTGTGGAAGAGCCCCGGGCTGCCCCACACCGCAGCAGAACACAGAAAGGACCGTGCTGGATGAGTCCTGGACCCCACCGGATGAACGCTGCACCACGTCGGATGACACCGCACAAATCCTGGGTCACGTTCAACCCCGACAGAAGAGCCCCGGGAGGCCCCACACCACAGCAGGACGCGCAGCAGACCACGTTGGCTGACCACCAGACCGCGTGGGACTCCCCCAGCAGAGCCCTGGGCCGCACCAAACCACGTTGGATGCAGGGGGGCCGCGTCGCTCCGCACCTCATGGCATCGCGTGGGACATCGGGGGCTCAGCCGCCCCCACCCCACTGGGCTCCGCTCAGCGCACCGAGTCCGAGCCCAAAGCCCAGCGCTGAGCTCCTCACCCCCCACCCCAAAAATGGGAATCCCTCCCAGCTCCAAAAGTCCATACTGGGAGGGAGGAGGGCGAGCGACGCCCAAGCCCAAGCCGAGCTCTACGTGTGTGTGGTTGTTTCTTTTTTTTGTTTCTTTTTCTCCTTTTTTCCTCTTTTTTTTTCTTTCCCCCCCCCTCGTTTCTCCCACCCAACGCCACCCCCTCGCCCCCCGCCCCGGCTCACAGCGAGTGCTGCTCCGCGTGGAGCGGGGCCGGGATGAGCGCTTGGACGGGCGACTGCGGCGACGGCGGAGGGGTCCTGGGGGGCGAAGGCTGCGTCGCGATGGGGGCGAAGGGGACGACGCCGGGGGGGGGAACGGCGGCCGACGGGGAGGCTGGGGCGGCGCTGGGGGGGTCGAGGATGGGGCGGTGGTAGAAAAAGAAGGGGCACTGCTGGATGAAGAGTTCGATGATTGTCTGGTAGGTGCGGGTCGCCGTCAGCGCGTCCATCGTGCTGAAATCGGGGCGCATCAGCGTCGGCCAGAAGCAGATGGAGAGGTTCTCGCTCGTCATCAGGTTCACGCGGTGGTGGTGGCTCACCCTAAAGGAGGGGAGGTGGTGGGGATGGGCCCAGCGCTGCCCCGATGGTGTAAGGATGCAAGAGCAACAACTCGCCAAGCCCCCATTGGTGGGGTGACACTGAGCCGCCCCGTTGGGTTTTAGGGCAATTCTAAGCGCCACTGCTGGTTTTGGGATGACCCTCAGACCCACTGTTGGGTTTTAGGTAACCCTAAGTGCCACTGCTGGGTTTTGGGATGACCCTCAGCCCCATTGTTGGGTTTTGGGATGACCCTGACCCCCACTGCTGGGTTTTGGGATGACCCTCAGCACCACTGCTGGGCTTCAGGGTAACCCTGAGCCCCATTGTTGGGATCTAGGATGACCCTGAGCCCCATTGCTGGATTTTGGGATGACCCTCAACCCCGTTGTTGGGTTTTAGGATAACTCTGAGCGCCATTGCTGGATTTTGGGATGACCCTGAGCCCCATTATTGGGTTTTGGGATAACCCTGAGCACCACTGCTGGGTTTTGGGATGACCCTCAGCACCACTGCTGGGTTTTGGGATGACCCTGAGCCCCATTGTTGGGTTTTGGGCTGGCCCTGAGCCCCATTGTTGGGTCTTAGGGTAACCCTGAGCCCCATTGTTGGGTTTTGGGATGACCCTGAGCCCCACTGTTGCGTTTTAGGGTAACCCTGAGCGCCACAGATGAGATTTGGGATGACCCTGAGCACCACTGCTGGGTTTTGGAATGACCCTCAACCCCGTTGTTGGGTTTCAGGGTAACCCTGAGTGCCACTGTTGGGTTTTGGGATGACCCTGAGCCCCACTGTTGGGTTTTAGGGTAACCCTGAGCCCCACTGTTGGGTTTTAGGGTAACCCAGAGCACCACTGCTGGGTTTTGGGATGACCCTGAGCCCCATTGTTGGGTTTTAGGGTAACCCTGAGCCCCATTGCTAGTTTTGGGATGACCCTCAGCCCCACTGCTGGATTCTGTGGCAACCCTGAGCCCCACTGGTGAGTATTGAGCTGACTCCAATCCCCACTGTTGGGTTTCTGTCAACCCCAAGTGCTGCTGTTGGGTTTTGGGTTAACCCCATTGTTGGATTTTGGGGGGACACTATGCCCCACTGTTGGGTTGTGGGGCAACTCCAGTCCCCACTGTTGGGTTTTGAGGCAACCTTGAGCCCCGCTGTCGGGTCTTGGGTCAAACCTGAGACCCACTGTTGGGTTTTGGGGAGAACCCAAGGGCTCTGTGATCTTTAAAGTCCACCCCACCTACGTTAGGATTCTGTGATCTTTGTGGTCCCCTCCAATCCAACCAAATTGTAGGATTCTACTATTCTATGATCTTTTAGGACTCTTCCAACCCAACGGTTGTTGGGTTTTGGGGGCAATCCCAAGCCACACAGTTGGGTTTTACGTCAACCTTGAGCCCCACTTTCAGGTTTTTGGGGCGACTTCAAGCCCCACTGCTGGGTTTTGGGATGACCCTGAGCCCCACTGTTGAGTTTTAGGGTAACCCTGAGCCCCACTGCTGGGTTTTGGGGAGGACACGGGGAGGGGGAAACCCAAAACCTACTTGTTCAAGTGCCCGATGACGTATTTGAAGACCTCGTAGTTCTCCTTGGGGAACTTCCGCAGCACCTCCTTCAGCGCGTGGAGCTTCTGCTCCCGGTCATTGATTTCTGTCCAGAGATGAGAGGGGAGATTTGAGGGACGTGAGGAGTCGCAGTGGGACCCTCTGCTCCCCTGTTTGTGGGGTTTGGGATGCTCAGGTCCCTCTCATCCCAACCACTGTAGGATCCCATGGTTTTATGACTTTTAAGACCTTCTCCACCTCAACTACCGTCGGATCCCACGTTTTAAGATCTCTGAGGTCCCTTCCAACCCAACCACTGGAGGATTCTCATGGTTCCGTGATCCTAAAGGTCCCTTCCAACCCAACCACTGGAGGATTCTCGTGGTTCCGTGATCCTAAAGGTCCCTTCCAACCCAACCACTGGAGGATTCTCGTGGTTCCGTGATCCTAAAGGTCCCCCCAACCCAACCACTGGAGGATTCTCATGGTTCCGTGATCCTAAAGGTCCCTTCCAACCCAACCACTGGAGGATTCTCGTGGTTCCNTCTCATGGTTCCATGATCCTAAAGGTCCCCCCAACCCAACCACTGGAGGATTCTCATGGTTCCGTGATCCTAAAGGTCCCCCCAACCCAACCACTGGAGGATTCTTGTGGTTCCGTGATCCTAAAGGTCCCCCCAACCCAACCACTGGAGGATTCTTGTGGTTCCGTGATCCTAAAGGTCCCCCCCACCCCAACCTCTGCAGGATCCGAAGGTTTTGTGACCTTTAAGGTCTCTCCCAACTCAATCGCTGTAGGATCCCACTGTTCTGTGATCTTCAGTGACCCCTATCACCCAACCACTGCAGGATCCCATGGTTCTATCACCTTTAAGGTCCCTCCCACCAAAACCACTGTAGGATCCCACAGTTCCAAGATCCCAAAGTTCCCCCCACCCCACCCACCGCAGGATCCCATGGCCTGTGCCCCCTGAGATCCCCTTCAAACCCAACCATTCTGCAATTCTACGACAACGGAGACGTGACGCCACGACCCACCGCAAGGTGGGGGGTACAGAACCCCTCCCCAGAGCAGGGATTTGGGGTCCTGCCCCCCCTCCCCTACCACCCCTACTCACTGTGGGCTTCCACCAGCTCCACCTGCATGCTGTAGGGCACCAAGGGCTCAGGCAGCTCGGAGAAGAAGCTCTTCATGGCCCCGGCCACCGTGTTGACGGTGAAATCCTTCTCGGCCAGGTCCAGGCTGTGGTCTGTGGGGAAGAGGGGCCCACGGTTACAGCACAGCTCCCCAGGGGTGAGAAACGGGGTGGGAGGGGAGGGGGTGTCCCCGTTCTGGGGTGAGTTACCCTGGTCAAACTGCCGCTGCAGGCTCTCCATCTCAGACTTGTTGCCACTCACGCGGTAGATGCCCTCGGTGCTGAGCCCTGGAGCAGAAAGAAAGCAAAATTTGGGGCGAAAAGAGCTGTATTCAGAGCAAAAAGAAGAGAACTCGGGGCAAAACGTGCTGAATTTGGGGGGAAAGGAGGAGAACTCGGGGCAAAAGATGTTGAATTTGGGGGAAGAAATGGAGAGCCTCGGGCAAAAGATGTAGAGTTTGGGGCAAAAAGAGCCAAGAGAACGAGCGCAAAGAAGGGGAAAACGGTAAATTTAGGAGAAAAAAAAGGGAAATAGTGAAGGGAAGCGAAGGGGACGTGCAGGAAAAAGGTAAAAAAACAAACAAAAAGTGAGAAATGCCAGGAAACGGAACGCGGCTGTGACATAAAAGGCGGCTGAGTTTAAAACTCCGCACGTGGAGCTGAAAACGTTGGGGGGGGGGTCTCTTGCCCCCCCCACTCAGCCCAAAACGCCCCCCAAAAAAGGCAGAATTGGGGCTGGGGGCCGCCGCTCACCTGTGGCCTCGATGTACTCGATGCAGCGCTCGATGAAGATGGGGATGGGCTTCTCGGCGGTGACGACGCTGCTGAGGGGCACCCCGAAGTAGCTGCTCTCCCACATGGGTTTGGTGAGCGACGGCCGAGGTTTGGGCTTTGGTTTCTGGAGGGTGGGGGGAAAGGAGGGGGGAAGAGAGCGTCGGACCCCACATTCGTTGGGCGTTACGTGAGCGCCAAAATCACCGCTTTTCGGCCCAAAATGAGCTGAAGGGAAGAGGGGGACCCTGCGGGAGATGTGGGAGCGGTGTTCCATGCGGGAGGACAAGTGCAATCACGTAAGCCATTAATAATCGTGGTGAATTGCTGCTAATTAGCCAGGCAAATAATTGGTGACGTGACGATGAGTGGTTGCGACACGGCGGTGGATTTATTAGGTGAGGAATTAGGATGCGACGATGGAATGCGAAGGGGGAATCGAATACCACGCGAGGGATGAAGGTGAATTAACGACAGAACCACAGGGATAGTAAAATAATGAATTATCACATGATTATTAATTATTGCGATGATAAATTACGATGGGATTGTGAATTACTGCACAGTGAACTACTATGACGTGGCGGGGAATTACAACGTCGTGATGATTAATTACGATACGAAGAGATATTAATTCCACTATTTTGCTATTCCCATCTATTTATGCGGTTGTTACTCTAAATACCGCATTGACTACATTTCTTCTCGGAGAATTCACCCTTTTTCCCCCAAAATCTGCAGGGATTTCTCCAGATTTCAGGGGGGGAAGTGGCCCAAATCCAACAGGAGACATTTGGGGGGGTTTGGTTCCCCAGAGGAGCTCAATTTTTTGGGTGGAAATCTCACGATTTTGGAGCTACGTTTGCTCACAGCTGATGGAAAAGAAATGGTGATGTTGTGTTCTTTTTATGTTATTATTCTAAAACCACATTTCCAGCCTCAGTTTCTGGTTGGAAAAATGATTTTTGGTGGGGAAATGAATGACCAGAAATGGGAAAAATATGGGAAATAAAGCAGGGGGGAAATTGGTGAGAGCCGTCCCAAAATGCCATTGATGTGACCCAAAAGCAAACTCCAAAGAGAGCCGAGATGCTGATGGGATCCCAGGGGGAACGGTGATGGGATCCAGTTGGGAATGAATGTGGGATCCCAGGGGGAACAGTGATGGGATCCAGTTGGGAATGAATGTGGGATCCAATTGGGAACAGTGATGGGATCCAATTGGGAATGAATGTGGGATCCAATTGGGAACGGTGATGGGATCCAGTTGGGAATGAATGTGGGATCCCAATGGGAACGGTGATGGGATCCAATTGGGAATGAATGTGGGATCCAATTGGGAACCGTGACGGTATCCAATTGGGAATGAATGCAGGATCCCAATGGGAAAGGTGATGGGATCCAATTGGGAATGAATGCGGGATCCCAGTGGGAACGGTGATGGGATCCCTTTAGGAATGAATGCGGGATCCCAGTGGGAACAGTGATGGGATCCAATTGGGAATGAATGCGGGATCCCAGTGGGAACGGTGATGGGATCCAATTGAGAATGAATGCGGGATCCCAGTGGGAATGGTGATGGGATCCAATTGGGAATGAATGCGGGATCCCAGTGGGAACGGTGATGGGATCCAATTGGGAATGATGACAAAATCTGGGAACGTTGATGGGATCCCCATTGGGAGCCACCCTTGGATCCTCAACTCGCCCCATGACTCACCACCATAACCCCAAATCTCAGTGAATTTACACCGTTTTGGCGCATCCACCCTTCGGCTAATTGCGGCTCAGGGCTAATTAGGAAAGACTTTCCTAACTCTCCGAAGCCATCGAGTCACCAGAATCGAACCCACGCGGCGGGAACGTGGGAGATGGATTTTGGAACAAAGGAGACGGAGCTGCTCGTGGCACAGCCAAAATCCCCCAACGATCCCCGTAAATCAGCAAACAGTCGGAAAACTCCCCCAAAACGACCCCAAAAAGCACCGCCTTACCTTGGTGGTCCGCCGGAGGCTGCGCAGGATGTTCCTCCTCCGCGGATCCTCCCCGTCGGCCGTCTCGTAGGGGATGACAGCGTTGTCTCCCTTGTAGCCCTGGGAGCTCTGATCCTCCTCCTTTTTCCTGATGGGCCCCAGCTCGTCATCGCTGCCCACCCCGAAGCTGCTGCGGTAGGTGGCGAAGCGGCCGAGCCGGGCGCAGCGCGTCCGATAGAGCGCGGGTTTGGCGAGGAGCGACAGCTTGCGGCCGCCGCGCTCCAGGGAGCTGCTGTCAGCCTCGCTGTCGGAGCCGTTGTTGGCGCCGCCGTTGGGCTGACTCTTGTTGATGTTGCGGATGGTGATGATCTTCCCCTGGGTGCTGTCGTGGGGCACCGAGTAGATGTTCTCCTCTTCGCTCTTAGGCTTCAGCACGGCGTCCAGCGGCTCGGCGTAATCCGAAGGGTCGAAGGCGTCGGCGGGCGGCCAGCTGCCGCACGACACCGATTTCCTCTGGCCCTGCTCCAGGTAGGAGAGATCCCCTTTGCCCAGCTCGAAGGGCACCGGCGGCTTCGGCTTCACCGGCGGAGGCACTTTGCTGTTCAGCTTGCTCTCGAAGGCGCTGACCACCGAGATGAAGGCCAGCCCGTCGTTCCCCTCCAGCTCGACCGAGAGCTTTGAGTGCTCCTTGGGCAGCGCCGCGTCGTCCCGGCAGAAGCCGTAGGGCGACGGTTCCGCGTCCTCCTCCGAGTCGGGCGGGTGGGAGTTGCACTGCGGCGAGGCGGCGCGCGGCGATCCCGCTGCCTCCTCCGCCCCGCACGCCTCGGCCGCGTGGTCGTACATGTGCATGGCCTCCACCAGCGTCTTCTTCTCCAGCGCTTCCTTGAAGAAGGCGTGGAAGCTGTCCAGTTTGGGCTGCGTCTGCCCGTACGCCACGGCGGCGAATTTGCCGTCGATCTCCTGAGCGATCTCCTCGCCCTCGGCCACCTGCTCGCGGCTCACGTCGCTCTCCAGGACGTCCGCGGAGCCGTCGATGAAGGCCACCAGCTGGACGGGAACGACGTCCTGCACCTCGCAGAGGAAGGCGCGCAGCATGGCCAGCGAGGCGCGCCGCTTGGCCGCGTAGAAGACGACGTAGCCGTGCACCAGGCGGCTCTTGCGCACGCCGAAGGCCGCGTGGTAGGAGAGCAGCAAGAGCTCCACGCGCCGCCGCTGCTGCCCCAGGCACAGCTCCAGCAGCACGGAGCTGCCGCACGGCGCCGGGCGGCACAGCGGGGACTGCAGGATGGGCGCCAGCAGCTCGTCGGCGCCCGCCGCGTCGCCGCACATGAAGCACATGGCCACGCGCAGCTCCACGTCGGCCAGTTCCTTGAGGCCCGAGGGCGCCGAGATGAGGCTGAGGCTCCTCTTGGAGTCCAGCAGCCCCTTCAGCACCTGGCTGATCTGCTTCTCGTTGACGCTGCGCCCGTAGGCAATGCCGGCAGCGGCGGGGTCGAGGAAGACGCACTGCAGCTTGCCGGCGATCTGCTGGCCCTGCTGCACCAGGCTGTGCAGCGTCTCGCCGCCCGCGTCGCCGCGCTTGTTGACCAGCATCAGGGTGAGCGGGAGGTGGGCCGGGTGGTTCTCCCTCCGTCCCGCCGCGCTCTTCTCGATGCTCTCCACCACGTAGGAGAGCGATTCCTTGGAGTTGTAGAGGCAGAGGCAGCCGTGGGGCTGGAAGGTGGGCGTCTGGAAGGCGTTGACGGGCAGCCGCACGTTGCCCTCGATGGGCCGCAGCGACAGCTCGTACATTTTGCCCTCGATGACGTACTTGTCGTCGTTGGTGCACAGCGCCCGGATCTCGTTGGCCAGCTCGCGGGCCAGGCCGTCCTTGCCCAGGATCACCAGGTTGATGCGGTCGACGTTGGGATCCGAGAGGAAGTTCTTCTGGTTGCGCTCGGCCGGGCGGGCGGTGCGGGAGCCCAGGAGCTGCTCGACGCGCGAGTCGACGCAGAGCGGGCAGCTGGGGCACGTCTCCTTGGTCGGGTGGTAGACGAAGTGGATGTGCTTCAGGATGAGCGCATCGCGCTCCGCCTGCAGCTTCTGCAGCGCCTTGAAGCGCTGCTCCTCGCCCAGCACCTCCTGGATCACCCCCATCTTCTCCTTGCTGGGTTTGGCGTCCAGCTCCAGCTCGTAGAAGAGCTCCGAGTATTCCAGGAGCAGCTCCTGGAACTCCTCCTTGGCCCTCTCAATGATGCGCTTCTGGTGCTTGCCGTAGATGTCCATGTAGACCGGCTCCTCCAGCCACATGTAGAAGTCCTCGTTCATGATGAAGCTGCGTGCCTCCTCCCAGGGCTTCCCGGGCGTCACGAAGGGCGACGCCTCCAGGTTCTCCTGGAAAGCCCTCCGCATCTCGGCGCGCTTCCGCTCGTTCCTCAGCCGCTCCAGGTGAGCCTCGTAGAGCTGCTCGGCCGCCGGCGTCTCCATCACGTCGAAGGGGATGCGCTCGGTGTCGGTGCTGTCGATGTGGCTCGTGGCATCCCACGGGGTCTCCTCCAGGACCACGAACCACTTGGAGAAATCCCCCTTCCCCTCCAACAGCCGCTGCGCCTTGGCGCAGCTCAGGTGGTCGATCTCGTCCAGGTTGGGGACGAGCGCGTCCAACGCCTGCGGGAGCAGCGCGAGGTACGCCCGCCTCCTGCGCTCGATGTGCTCCTGCTTCAGGCGCTGGACGTGCTGCAGGAAGAGCTTCTTGGCCTTAGGTGTGCCCTCCAGGTACACGTAGTCTTGGTATTCCGGCGCCGTCTGCATCTTGCGGCTGACGGCGGCCCACGTCTCGTTGTGGCTCTTGACGACGCGGCTCACCAACCACTCGTATTTGTCCTTGGCGGCCGCGATCTGCTGGCTCTGCTGCTTCAGCGCCTCGAAGTAGGGGATGATTTTGGTCTTCCCACGGCTTTTGTCCACCAGCTGCACCAGCGTGCTGAACGCCAGATCCACGTTGACGTTGGAGCGAGCCGACGTCTCCACCACCTGCAGGTTCTTCTTGCTGAGGGCGAAGGCGTGCGCGTCGCGGATGTAGCGCTCCACGCCTTCGTCGCACTTGGTCAACACCACCACGATGGGCTTCTTGGTCTTGGCCAACTGGTTGTAGAGGTTGGAGACGAATTTCAGCTGCTCGTCGAAATTGCGGTTCATCCCCCTGCTGACGTCGATGCAGAGCAGGAAGCCGTCCACCAACAGCTTCCCGTCCGGCATCTGTTTCTGCTCAAAGTCCTGCTCCAAGCCCAGCTGGTCGGTGCAGAAGTACATCAGCTTCTCAGCCGAGGCCAGCTTGGTGGCCGCGGCACGTTTGATGTAGGGCTGCAGCGCGGTGCTGCGGTGCGGCTGGAAGGTTTGGTCGTCGATGAACTCCGTCTGCTCCACCACGTGGGCCCGGCATTCCGCGCACTCCTCCAGTGACCGCACCACCTCCCCCCAGTAGAGGAAGTGGTCGTTGTTGACCACCCGCCCCCCGAAGTCGCTGGTGCTGAGGACAGACGTGTGGTCCAGGTGGAACTCGTCGGCGCTCGGCCGCACGAAGCGGTTGCAGAGACACGACTTCCCCACGCCGCACTGTCCCTTCTCCTTCTCCGTCCCGGATAAACCCACCACGCTAATGTTGTAGGTGGGGATGCGGGCATCTTGCTTCCTCGCCATCATCATCGTCGTCCGCACATCCTGTCCCAAGCCCTGCCCAGAGGATCGGTGGCAGCGGGGATGGGCGGTCGGCAGAGGGGCTCACGACAACGGCGGCGTCCCCATGGCCGTGGGGCAGCTCAGGGCTGGCGGGGGGCTGAGGTCGGGCGGCCGAGGGGGGCCCCTGTGGGAGAGAAAGGAGAGTCAGAACTGCAGGATAGGAGGGATTACGTCACAATTCTGACACAACCGTGCTGAAAATGGGCATAATTCTGCAGTAATATCTGAATACGGGGCAGCGGAAGGGAACTGGGCTGAAAATGGGCATAATTCTGCCATAATTCTGCCATAAGTGCACTGAAAATGGGCATAATTCTGCAGTAATATCTGAATATGGAGCTACGGGAGGGAACTGGGCTGAAAATGGGCACGATTCTGCCATAATGCTGCAGTAAATGCACTGAAAATGGGCATAATTCTGCAGTAATATCTGAATATGGGGCTGCGGGAGGGAACTGGGCTGAAAATGGGCACAATTCTGCTGTAATTCTGCCTTAAGTGCAATGAAAATGGGCATAATTCTGCAGTAATATCTGAATACGGGGTCACGGGAGGGAACTGGGCTGAAAATGGGCATAATTCTGCAATACTATTTGAGTATGGGGCTGCAGGATGGGAACTGTACTGAAAATGGCCATGATTCTGCCATAATTCCACAGTAAATGCACTGAAAATTGGCATAATTCTGCAATAATATTTGAGTATGGGCTGCAGGATGGGAAATGGGCTGGAAATTGGCATAATTCTGCCGTAATTCTGCTGTAAATGCACTGAAAATGGGCATAGTTCTGCAGTAATATCTGAGTACGGGGCTACATGGTGGGAACTGGGCTGAAAACAGGCACAATTCTGCAGTAATATCTGAATATGGGACAGCAGGATGGGAACTGGGCTGAAAATGGGCATAATCCTGCCACAATTGTGCTGAAAATTGTCATAATTCTGCAATAATATCTGAATATGGGGCTGCGGGATGCGAACTGGGCTGAAAACGGACATCATTCCACCCCATAACTGCGTATCACTCAATCTCCATTGGTGACCCCACAACACATCAGTGAAGCAATGCAAAATGACCCATTTTCCTTTGCTTTTCACCCAAAATCAACTGTGGGAACCACTCAGGCTCAATTCTGCCCCTTCAATGGCACAGAGTGCTGCGGGGTGGGAACGGTGCTGTACCAAAAAGCCAGAGATCTGCTCCAAAACACAAAGGATTTGCCCCAAAACGCGAGAGATCCACCCCAAAACACAGCACTGCGATGCAAATTATGCCCCTTAATCAGCTTTTAGCAATTACTCGTTGTTTAATTTCCAAAGGAATGCAGCTCCTACCTCAGCACCACCGTTTTTCCCAAATCTTCACTATTTCAGCCCAATTTGAGGACGGTCCCAGGGAGTGGAGGAGCGCCAGCCCCCCAAAACCTGCTTCCCCATCCCCCCCAGACGGGGGGATTTCACAGGGGAGAATCCTGATGTTGGGTTTGGAAGAAGAACCGTTTCTTCACCTTTTTGGTTAAATTCACTCAAAAGCCCCCAAAGGTAAAATCTGGGAGTGAAGATGGGAGCTCTGTTCATCCCAAATTCCATCTTTTTGGGCCATCTGACCCTCAAACCTCACAATTCAGGGCCACTTTCCACTGAAAAATCCAGCTCTTAAGACCATTTTCCTCTCAAATTCCAAATTTTTAAGGTTATTTTCCCCTGAAGCCCCACCTTTTAGGATCATCCTTCTCCCGCCAAACCCAACTTGTAGGGCCAAAATCCAACTTTTAGGGCCAAATTCCAACATTTTCCTCCAAAAGGCCCCGATTTTTAGGATCACTTTCCCCCAAACCCCAATTTTTAGGGCTATTTTCTCTCCTCAAAAAACCAACTTTTGGGACATTTCACCCCCAAATCCCAACTTTTAGGGCCATTTCCCCCTCAAACCCCAAATTTTAGGGCAATTTTCCCCTCACACCCCAATTTCAGGGTCATTTTCCTTCCCCATACCTCACTTTTAGGACTATTTTCCTCCCCATACGTAACTTTCAGGACCATCTTCCCATTCCATACCTCAGCTTCTAAGGCCATTTTTCCCCTCAAACCCCAACCTGTATGGCCATTTTCCACCACCACCACAAAAAAAATAAAAATAAAATAAAAATAAAAATTTAGGACATTTTGCCTCCAAATACCCAAATTTTAAGGCCATTTTTCACCCCATACAAAGTTTTAGGATCATTTTCCTCCATACCTCAGCTTTTAGGGCCATTTTCCCCCTCCTCAAAACCCCAAATTCTACGGCCATTTTCCACCCCTCAAAAAAACCCAACTTTTAGGATATTCTGCCCCCAAAATCACAGCTTTTAGGGCCGTTTTCCTCCCGGCCCTCAATCCTCCCCCACCTAAAGTGCAGAAAATCCCCAAAAATGGGGACCTTCCCCCCCCCAAAACGGGGTCTGCTTGCAGAGCCGCTCTCAGCTGTAACCACGCGGGGCGCAGCAGATGGGCAGTTCCCAGGCGGACGTTTCTGTGTTTATTTTGGGGGAAAAAAATCCCTTTTTCTCAGCTGAGGAGTTGGTTGCAACACGGAATGGTGCCAGGCGCAGATTTCCCATCGTTTCCGTCCCGTTTGGGGTTTGTTTGCACAAAAACAGCAATAATCC
>QGNR01000388.1:19361-32016 GCA_003435085.1 Syrmaticus mikado
CCCCCCAGCAGCTCCTAGTTCTGAAGAAGCACTTAACGAGGAGAGAAATTAATTAAGGTGCGAGGCTGGGCTCACATGGCACGGCCCGTAGGTGGGCGCAGGTTGCCACCCCACCCCTCCTCCTCCCTGCAGGTCCGGGAGGGGGGGGAGGGGGGGGGGTTCTTTCAGCCCATCATGTGGTCAGACACGTGCGGTGTGTTAATTAAACGTGGTCTCTAACGAAGGCGCTGCGCGGAGGGGTGGCGTGGAGGCCCTTGGGGCTGCTGCTGCTGCTCTGTGGATTTCTGCCTTCAGAACGTGGCTGGGAGGTTTGGGGGTGGGTTTGGGTTCCCCCCCTCAGCCCTGAGCACCGCTGACATCTTTTGGGGTTCTGAATAAAAGAAACCTGGAGATAAAAGCCAGCTCTGCTCCGTCCGGCGCCTGCAGCGAAGGAGGAACGTGGAGCTTTAACCACGCTTAACCTCCATGCCTACGGAGCCCCGCGGGAACGGCNGTGGAGGCCCTTGGGGCTGCTGCTGCTGCTCTGTGGATTTCTGCCTTCAGAACGTGGCTGGGAGGTTTGGGGGTGGGTTTGGGTTCCCCCCCTCAGCCCTGAGCACCGCTGACATCTTTTGGGGTTCTGAATAAAAGAAACCTGGAGATAAAAGCCAGCTCTGCTCCGTCCGGCGCCTGCAGCGAAGGAGGAACGTGGAGCTTTAACCACGCTTAACCTCCATGCCTACGGAGCCCCGCGGGAACGGCGGCTGTAATTAAGCCGGCAGAGCAGCGCTGCTGTTTGCTTTGGCCTTGCACCCAAACTTTGTGACCCTGTGACCCGGATCTCTGCTTTTGGGGCGCGCCGGGAGCTGCAGCGGCGAGCGGATGCGGCGCTGAGCTGCCGGGGTCCCTTTGCAGCGCTGTGCCCCCAACCCCAGCTGCGCTGAACCCCCTTCTGCGGGCGGACGGGGCTGAGGAGCCAAGGGTTCGTTGAGCCAAGGGTTCGTCGTGCCGCGGCGGCTGCGAGCAGGGCTGCTTCGTGCGTGCGGCTGGGCACGGCAGCACACGTGTGTGCATCGCGTGGCGGAGCAGAGCAGCACTCTGTAACCAGGAGGTGCTCCGTAGCGCAGTGAGCGTGCAAGGGGCAGCAGGATGCGGCATCGTCCCCGCAGGGGAAACACACAGGGCTCTGCGTCGCTTTGGGTGCAGCAGAGCTGATTTTCCCCGTGGGTTTGCGGCTGTGTGGGGCTGGGGGTGCAGTGAGCACTGTTGGAAGGGAGCAGCAGGGGGGCTCACGGTGATGGCGGTGATGGCTGGAGGGCAGTGATGGCGGTGATGGCTGGAGGGCGGTGATGGCTGGAGGGCGGTGATGGCTGGAGGGCGGTGATGGCCGCGTCCTGCTTGGTGCTGGCACTTTGGAGCTGGTGAGGGGCGGCTCGGGGTGGGGGGCTGTCAGTGCTGGGTGCTGCAGGGGGACATGTGGGTGCCACGGGGTTGAGGTGCAGAGCGGGGCTGGAAAAAGCGAGTGGTGCCACGGGGCAGCAGAGTGCCCGCGTGGGGATGGGAGGTTTGGGTTTGCTGGCCCTGAGAGCTGCACCCGTGGGTGCTCGGGACGGGCGCTCGTCTCGTGGGGTCACGCAGTGCTTCATCCAAAAATGAATCAGAAGTCCGAGGCAGCGCTTCCCCTATTTCCTGGTGGCAGTGCAGCCCTGCAGCCCCGTGCGCCCGCTGTTCCCTCTGAGAGCAGCGCAGAGCAGCGCGGGGCCGCTGTGTCCAGCAGTGCCCTGCAGCTCCGCAGCGCTGGGGGAAGTAGGGCAGGGTGCTGGCTTAAAATAGCCCTGAGCAGCGAGCTGGAGAAGCTATTTAGGTAAATCCCGGGGTCCCTGTGGGGGCAGAGCTGCCCGCTAATCTAAAGATATTCCCTGGGGATCTGAACTGGGATCCTTCCACGCTCCAGGTGTTCCCTGTTGGGGCTGCGTGGTGCTGTTAAGCAGCAGGAAGGAGGGAGCGGCGCGCAGCCTGCGGTTGGGGCACTGCCCTGCTAATGAGCAATTAGCAGAGCCCTATCGGCTCGCTGTGCTGTGGGAGCAGGTGGTGGAGCTCGGGGTTCCCCCCCACCCCTTTGTGAGCTCGCTTTTGTGCGAGGCTGCGGCTCGTGGGGCTGGGCAGGGTTGGCCCTATGGAGTCCAGCTGTCCCGCCGTGCAGTGCTTTGCGTGCTGCTCAGACCCCCAGTGCTGGCATCCACTCCTGCAGTATGCTCTGCATCCAGCAAGGGGGCCGCGAGCTCCTGCAATTAGCGCAATTAGTGCAATCAGTGGCGCTGGAGGCGCTGGCAGTGAGCATCCGTAAGCAATGCAGGTGGTGCCCTCCTGCTCCCAGCGATGGGGCGGGCAGCTCCACGTGGTCCCTCTGCCCCCAGCTCTGTTCCTCCTGAGCCCTCAAGCTGCCCTGCCCAGCATCCAGGTGCGGTGATGGGGCTGTCGGTTCCATCCGTCACAACCTGAGGGCCGGGGCTGCCCAGGGCACCAAAAAGGGCCTTTTTGTCCCCAAACCCACCCGCAGGCAGCTTTGGCGTTGCGTCTCTGTGGGCGCAGCGGGGTTGCACGGGGTGCGTGTGAGCTCAGCGCTGTGCAGCATGCTGGCATCGTGCTCCGCGAGCGCTGTGCAGGGTGAGCACCTTCCAGCAGCCACCCCAGCCCTCGGAGCTCCTTTTTCAGTCATGAATGCAGCCGTGCTGCTCGGTGCAGGCATCCCAGCGGCCGTGCCGTGCGTAAACAAGCCGTGCTCCCCATGCAGGGGTTCACGCAGCACTGGGAGCAGCTCCTGGAGCAGCGAACCCAGCCCACGTGGGTGCTGCATTGGGGCCTGTTTGCAGCAGAGCTGTGCTGTCCCCTTCCTCGCCCCGTGCTCCTTTGGGCACAGCTGACCCTTTAATCCGTCGCGCCGCTCCGGAGCAGCAGCCGG
This sequence comes from Syrmaticus mikado, assembly GCA_003435085.1. Classification (NCBI taxonomy): domain Eukaryota; kingdom Metazoa; phylum Chordata; class Aves; order Galliformes; family Phasianidae; genus Syrmaticus; species Syrmaticus mikado. The sequence continues at coordinate 22,303 of QGNR01000388.1, forward strand.
CAGGTCGGTTTGGTGCAAAGTGCTGTGGCTGCTGTGCAGGTGGGAGCAGAGGGGCCCTCGTGGGGCTGCAGGGCTGCATTTGGGCCCTTTGGCATCCCTGCGGGGAGCTCTGCTGCAGCACCTCCTGCGTTGCCCCCGTGAGGAGATGGGCGCCTTGCAGAGGAGCACACAGCAGGCGTTTGTGTCAGCTCCTTGTGCCCTGCAGCCTAAAGCCCTTAGCACGAGTTCTGGCTAACGGGATTACGCACATTGACAGCACTAATGACAGCGCTAATGACTTAAGCCGTGCCCTCAGCCCTGGGGGGGTGGGCAGTGGGCACTGGAGGGGCAGTGGGCACTGGAGGGGCACTGGGGCTGGGTGCTGCTCAGACGGGGGGTTCCCTGCTCTGCCCTGGTGATGCTCTTGGCTTCCTTTGGTGCTCCCACCAGCACTGTGTGCTGCAGCACTCAGGGGCCGCCCCCCCCCATTCCTTCCCTGTCCCACTGCTGCACGGACCCCAGTGTGCACAGACCCCAATGTGCAGCGAGGGCTGCAGCTCTCGTGCTGGGGGCTGTGGGTGGAAAGCTGCTCTGGTGGCACTCAGAGGGGATGGGCTGCATGGTGACCTCGTTGGGCTCCAGGCTGCCTTCACCAGGGGGTGGAACAGCTTTGGTGCAGCGCCTCGCTGAGCACAGAGCGGGGATGCAGCAGGAGCTCGCAGTTCCCACTCCCGTGGCTGTGGGTGCGCTGGGGGTCCCCGGACCATCCGGCTGTGATCTCAGCCCGCTGCCCAGCACCGGTGCCGCTGGGGCTGCTCAGCCTTCTCCCATCCCTGAGGCAGTGATGAGCACAGATGGAGCTCCCATCTAACGCAGCCTTCTGTTCCCTGCGCTTCCGTTCTGCTCCGGGTCCTGGCCCTGCGCGCAGTGCATCGCGGTGCAGCCCTGCTGACACACACACTTTCCCCCCCCCCAGCCGTGCCGTTCCCCCCCACGCAGCGGCTGACGCTGAAGGAGGTGTTTGAGGATGGCAAACCACGCCTGGACGTCCTCAAGAGCCACCTGGTGAAGGAGGGCCGCCTGGAGGAGGATGCAGCCCTGAAGATCATCAACGACGGCGCGGCCATCCTGCGGCACGAGAAGACCATGATTGAGGTGGAGGCTCCCATCACAGGTCAGAGCCCAGCGGAGCCGCGGGGGTCCTGCACGCAGGGGGCTCCCCTGAGCTGCTGGGGGTGCGTCGCATCCATCCCTGCTGGGCTCGGGGTGCGTCTCTGCACGTCTGCTCTCTGAGCGCTGACTCCGTCCCTCTTTTGTGCTCTTCTTCCTGCCCAGTGTGCGGGGACATCCACGGGCAGTTCTTTGACCTGATGAAGCTGTTTGAGGTGGGAGGATCACCCAACAACACCCGCTACCTCTTCCTGGGAGACTACGTGGACAGGGGCTACTTCAGTATAGAGGTGAGCCGCGAGGCTGAGCCTGGAGCTGGCAGACGTGGCACGCGTCGTGTTCCTCAGGTTGCATTCCATGCAGACCCCCTGAGGCTGCATTTCACACTGATAACCCTCAGGTTGCATTCCATGCAGACCCCCTGAGGCTGCGTTTTGCACTGGTATCCCTCAGGTTGCATTCCATGCAGACCCCCTGAGGCTGCGTTTTGCACTGGTATCCCTCAGGTTGCATTCCATGCAGACCCCCTGAGGCTGCGTTTTGCACTGACCTCCTGTATGTTGCATCTCATGCAGAGCCCCTTCAGGCTGCTGTCATGCTGACCTCCTTTAGGGCGCATTTAATACACACCTCCCTTAAGCTACATCTCACACAGAACCCCCTGAGGCTGTGTTTTGCACTGACCCCCCTTAGGTTACATGCCATGCAGACCCCCTCCTCCAGCTGCATTTTGCACTGCCCCCCTCTCAGGCTGCATTTGGCCCTGTAGCCCACTTTTGCAGCTCACACCAAGGCCAGGTCCTTGCAGGACCCACCTGCAGCTGAACGTTGGGCTGTGCAGCAGCGCAGGGCTGACAGCTCTCATCTCTGCAACCAGAGGGAGAGCTGCTGCGTATCAGCATGGGGCAGTGGGAAGTGTGGGGCTGGGGGCTTCCCTGCAAAGCGGCCGTGCGTCGCGTGGCTTCCAGCTGCGTTTGCGCTCCTGCAGGAGGGATCTGTGCCGTGCCAAGAGCTGCAGCACGGTGCCCTGTGGGGCGCCGAGTTCAGGTGTGCAGTGAGCAGGAATGCAGTCTGTGCATCACCAGAATGCAGCAGTGGTGCTGTGCACCTTTGCCGGATCGCTTTTTCAAATCCAATTACGACGGGACGCACGAGCGCCGGCTAATTAAGAATTGCGCGTCCCGTAATTTAGCCAGGCTTCAACTCACTGCCTTCGGTGCGGTGATTAAAGCTGAAACAGAGACATCAGCAGCACGGTGCGGAGCTGCAGGTCGGAGCTTCTCACCTCGGCGTTGTTCTGAGTGCTCCTGTGCAGCATCCCTCCCTTACCCGATGCAGTGAGGCGTCGCTTTTGCTGGCTGCACGCACAGCTGGAGCTGCCTGCTGCTGTGCCCGACCCCCTTTGTGCTCATATGTAGGGCGGGAGTTGCTCTGTAGGGCTGCAGCTCTGAGATGTGCATTCTGCCTGGAGGGCTGGGCTGCAGTCAGGGCTCCTCCCTGGGTGTCCACCCAGCAGTTTGTGGTGCGGCCTGCAGCCGTGAGCCCCTGCGATGGGGTTTGATGATGTCGCCCCTCACCCCTCCTTCCCTTTCCTGCAGTGCGTGCTGTATTTATGGAGCTTGAAGATAAACCATCCCAAAACGCTGTTCCTCCTGCGAGGGAACCACGAGTGCAGGCACCTGACAGAGTACTTCACCTTCAAACAGGAGTGTGAGTCACAGCAGTGGGCTCTGTGGGGTGGGGGCTCTGTGGGGTTGGGGTAGAGTTTGAGTTAGATCAGGGCTGTGCTCTGTGCTCCTCGTTCTGTGCACGTTGGGCTGCAGGAGTGGCTGTGAGCAGAAGCTCCAAGCGAGCTCTGCTTCCAGCCGTGCCACCCAGGCTGACTCTGTGCCCCCCCAGGTCGAATCAAGTACTCGGAGCGGGTGTACGACGCCTGCATGGACACCTTCGACTGTCTTCCTCTCGCTGCCCTCCTCAACCAACAATTCCTGTGCGTCCACGGGGGGCTGTCTCCAGAAATCACCTGTCTAGACGACATTAGGAAAGTAAGTAGCGGGGTGCAGCGCCGTGGCCAGCCCTGGTTTGGGTGCGGGGAGGAGCGCAGCGTGCGGTTCGTGGTGCGCTTGGTGCCGGAGCTGCGTGGATCCCCATGGCAGAGGCGGTGCGCAGGGGTGGGCGCGAGGCTCCGTGCCCCGGCGCTGCCCTAAGGTGCTGTGCATCCTTCAGTTAGACAGGTTCAAGGAGCCCCCCGCCTTCGGGCCCATGTGTGACCTGCTGTGGTCCGACCCCTCGGAGGATTACGGCAACGAGAAGTCGGTGGAGCACTTTGCCCACAACACCGTTCGGGGCTGCTCCTATTTCTATAGGTGAGTGGGGGACGGAAGGACCTCAGGTTGAGGTCGGTCAGGACCCCTCGGATCACAACCCCCACCCACCCCCCTGTGCTGCAGCCCCACGGCTCTGGAACCCCGCAGGGATGGTGACCCCCCCATCTCTCTGAGATACTTTTCCCCGCGTCCAACCTGAGCCCCGCTGTGCCAGCTGGGGCCATTCTTCCCATCCTGGATGGACCAGGATCATAATCATAGAACCACAGAATCACCAAGGTTGGAAAAGACCCACAGGGTCAGCCAGTCCAACCATTCACCCATCACCAATGGTTCTCGCTAAACCACGTCCCTCAGCACAACATCCAAATGTTCTTGAAGAGAAACCCAGAAGGTTTCCTCTTTCCTTGTGCCCAAGCATGTGGCTGGCTGGCAGTGCCGGGAGCTCAGGGAGGTAATCCATGCTCTCTAAAAGTGAAGCAGTGCTGCCAGCAAACTGCTGAAGGGGGGCTGTGGCACCAGGGTTGGTTCCACGGAACGCTTTGCAGTGCGTTTGTGTGTGATGTGATCCGTGCCGCCCTGGGCAGGTGGGCACCGCAGGGCTGCGACCCGCTCTGCTCTGCTCCGTGCTAACCCACGTGTGGTTTTGTTTTCCAGTTACCCTGCAGTTTGTGATTTTTTGCAGAACAACAGTTTGCTTTCTGTAATCCGCGCTCACGAAGCCCAGGACGCGGGGTAGGTGTGGTGCACAGCATCGCCTCCGTGCTGCGCTGCCCAGCACGGCACTGCTCAGCCCTCACCTCTCCCTCAGGTACCGAATGTACAGGAAGAGCCAGACCACGGGCTTTCCCTCCTTAATCACCATCTTCTCCGCACCAAATTACCTAGATGTCTATAACAACAAGGGTAAGGCTGGGGGGGTCGCACTGCTGGGGATCCCTTTTGGCTGCACACGACGAGGAGCTGTGCTGAGCTGGCAGTGCTGTGTGGCCGTTAGTGTCACGTTGCTGTCGCGTTGGGAACCATGCTGTGGTTGAGCTGGGTGCGTTCGTGGAAGGAGAAGCTGCTGATGTGGGTGGGCTGCAGCCCCTCTGCCCCTCATCCCGTGAGCTCCGTGGGGAGTCGCCGCGTTGCCCCTCGCTGTGGGTCGTGGCTCTGTGCTCACCTCCGTGACTTCAGTGGTTCACCCAGGCTTGGTTACGATGAGCTTTTATGAAACAGCATTAATGGACGAGCTGATAAACCCCACAGCTCGGTTCTGCTCATCCTAATGACGGGGGGCTTCGTTAGCGCGGGTGCAGCCGTTGAGCGCACGGTGTGTCCTCGCTCTCCCCCAGCTGCTGTCCTCAAGTACGAGAACAACGTCATGAACATCAGGCAGTTCAACTGCTCCCCACACCCCTACTGGCTGCCCAACTTCATGGACGTCTTCACGTGGTCGCTGCCTTTTGTGGGGGAGAAGGGTAAGAGGAGCCAACCGTCCGTTGGGAGCCCATCCCCAAGGGCGCAGGGGGATGTGGGAAGTGCCGTGGTGCTGGGGCTCCGTGCAGGGTGGTGGTGCAGCTCAGTGGTTTTAGGGGCTCCACGCAGGGTGGTGGTGCAGCTCAGTGGTTTTAGGGACTCCATGCAGGATGGGGTGGTGCAGCTCAGTGGTTTTAGGGGCTCCACGCAGGGTGGTGGTGCAGCTCAGTGGTTTTGGGGGCTCCACGCAGGGTGGTGGTGCAGCTCTCATGGTGATAACTGCAGAAAGCTTTTCCCAGCCGGTCCCCCCTGTGCTGCTCAGTTCTGCTGGAGCTGCTGCGTGTTGCTGTGACCACATGCAGACCAACCCTCTGGAACCCCCCCCCCCACGCACACAGTTCACTTGCAGCCCCCTGACCCCATCTGTGCTTCTTGCAGTCACCGAGATGCTCGTTAACATCCTCAACATCTGCTCTGACGATGAGCTGATTTCAGATGGCGATGAGACGCTGGAAGGTGAGAGCTGTGGGTCAGAGGCGGGGCTGTGGGGCAGAGTGCTGTGCAGCCATCCCACCCCTTTGTGTGCAGCCGGGGGTAGGACGCCTTTGTTTTTATTATTATTCTNCCCCCACTTTGCAATCGAATCCCAATGGAGCTGAGTTCCACTCCGTGCTCCGCGCGCTCCTCAGCGGCTGCGGGATCACCTCCCGTTCCTCACTGCCCGCATCCCCTGCTGTTATCCCCCCCCCAGATCAAAACCCCGCACAGCAGAGCCCCATCCCACCCCCACCCGCTGCAGCTCCACGCAGTGCTGTGCAGTTCTGGGTGCAGATGGGGTGGAACTGCTCTGCGCTCCGCCGCCGCATTGACCTCCGCCCTCTGCTCCCATTGCATTTCGTTTTGCTGTCGTGTTTTTGTGTTTTGGTTTTGTTTTCCTTTCTCCCTTCCCATGAGGATTAAATTTGTTTCTTCTATCTCTGTCTCCATCTCCCTGTTTCTTGGTGTCTCCTCTCCCTGAAGATCACTACATTTCAAGCTATCAGAAAGGTACCCAGCTAGAACTCGCTGCCGGCTTAATTCTCACTGCCTGTGCCACCAGATTCCTCGAGTGGACTTGCCGAGCTGACTGTAGTTGGGCAGTCTGTCCATCCCCTTTCAGTTTTAACACGAGCGCCGTGTGTTCTTAACCCTCCCGCGTTCCTCCAGGAACCCGAGGGCCGGGGCCACGTTTCTGACTTCTGAATGCAGCCACGTAGTGCATGGCTGAGCCATCGGTGCATGTCAGAGCTCCGGTTCGCCTTGTCCTGTCCTGATGTGTATTTGGGCCACGTGGAGAATCTCAGCTGAGAGGAGATGTATTTGTTCCCCCTCTGACTCTGGTTTCTGTTTGTTTTCAGTTCCCCTCCATGCTTTTTCCCCCCCTTCTCCCCTCTGTCGGGTCTGTGTACAGAAGGGCAGCGCTCTCCGTGCCGGTCCCGGCGCAGCGCTGCAGCCCGCACTGTGCCTTGCTGTGTCCACATGGCTGTGCCATTTGTGTCCCGTCCTGTGTGGTGCCATCGAGCCCGGCCAGCTTCACACCAACACCCCGAGCTGCTCCCCTTCCCAGCCGCCCTCCCCTCCGCACAGCTCTGGCTCCGTGTTCCATCTCCTTGGTGTCCCCCCACGCCATCCTGGTGCTGTCGTCTCTCCGGACCGTAATCCATGAGTTCTTCTCCTGGAGGTGGACGGGAGCTTCATGCTGCCTTTGCCTGCGCCTCGTGGGGCTGTGAGACATGCTGGGGCCGTGTTCTTTTCTCCCTAAGGTGGGACGACCGTCCGCAAGGAGATCATCAGGAACAAGATCCGAGCCATTGGGAAGATGGCGCGCGTCTTCTCCGTCCTTCGGTAAGGACGCAGCCCGGCGCTGTCTGACTGCTGCTCGGGAGCTGGGCAGAGGCTCAGCGCTGCTCCCCGCTGTGGGCGGGCTGCCCTTGCACGTTGGGGTGCGTTTTGGGGGGTGGGGGCGTGCTGGGAGCCCAGACTCCATCCATCCCCACTGATACCCTGCACGCGTCACCTGCTGACACTGCACCGCCTTCCTTTGCAGAGAGGAGAGTGAGAGCGTGCTGACGTTGAAGGGCCTGACCCCCACGGGCACGCTGCCCCTGGGTGTGCTGTCCGGGGGGAGGCAGACCCTGCAGACCGGTGAGTCCCACGCTGTGCCCCGATGGCAGCTCTGGCTCTGCCCCACACATCCATCAGCTGCGAGCGGGCGCTGGGGGTCAGGGGGTGGCCCAGCCCTGGGGAGGGGGGGGATTTGCAGTGCTGGTGGGGGTGCGGGGGCTGCCTGGGAGCGGCAGGCAGCGATGAGCTCGCAGCCCGGGCCGTGTGCTGTTCTGTGTCTGTGCCCATCTCCTCCGTTCGTTCCCCTGCGCTGTGAGCTCTGTGCCCAGCTCTGTGCTGTAGCCATGGAAGCGCTCCCCCTGCCCGGCTGTGCCCTCTGCCCACCCACCTTCAGGAGATGCAGCACAGGAGGGGCCACCACTCCAGACCCGGGTGCGCTCAGACCCCGCTGGGCTCAGACCTGCCGTGGGGGGGCTTCCCTTTGCAGACACCGCTCCCACCCCCGCAGCCCCCAGACCCGCACTGAGCCGCCAAACGCAGAGCCGCGATTCTCCACCACTGCGTCGCATCCAAAGCAAGAAGGGCCACGTCTGGGGATGGGGTCAGGAAGGGCTGAGGCGGCGCCCTGCTGGAGCTCGGCTGTGCCACGCTGCGTGGCTGAGCTGCCATGGCTGGAGCTGGGTCCATCGGGAGCTCCGGCCCCGTCCTTTGGGGTTGGGATTCAGTTCTCTGCTCCCTCCTGTCCTCTGGGGTCTGGGGGGGGTCCCGCTCTGCTCTGTCCCCTCCTCTCTGTGGGCTCGGCGCTGATGTTGGATCACTCACTGCTGCTCTTATTGTTTTTCTGTCTCCATTTCTGCATGCCACTCTTCTTCTGTATTGCAGCCACAGTAGAAGCGGTAGAGGCACGGGAAGGTATGGCCCGAGAGACCCAAACTGTGTGTGTGTGTGCATCTTAGAGAGCTTCCCAGCCTCCCTTGGCTCTGGCTTCACCAGGAGGTGACAAATCCCCAGGATTTGGCTCTGTAATGCACTCTGAGCCTCACAGCTCAGCGCTGCCAACCCCAAATCCACCGCAGAGCCCTGCAGCACACCCAGCCCGAAGGCCGTGGGGCAGAGCGGGCTGGGTGATGCTCACGGCATCTCTGCTCCCTGCAGGAGGGCTGGGTGCTCCCAGCTTTGAGGAGCTCTGTTCTCCCCTTAGAAGTAATGTCCTGACCTCGGAGAGCAGCTCTGTGCACAGAGAGGACCTCCCCATCCAGGCTGCTGGAAGCCGGTTTGCAGACCAGCCCGATCCTTGCTGCAGTGTTTGGCACAGCACCTCTTTTTCCCCCGTTCATGCCCAGGGGAAGCATTTGCTCCGTGAGGGTTTGCTGCCAGGCGGGGTTTCCCCATGAGCTGCACCTCCTGGTGGTGCCGGAAGTGCTGTGTGTGTTCGCTGGGTTTGCTGCTGTGTGCCACGCTGGGCTCTGAGCACTGTGGCTGTGTTGCTTTGCTGCCGTGGGGTTTCGTTGGCACCAAAAGCTGTGTTCTGGGCAGGGGACGGTGAGCAGTTACGTGGGCCGCACAGACCCCTCCCCTTGTGCCCCCAAACCTTTGGGTTCCTCCACCCCAAGCATACAGCACAGCAGAGCCCTTCCCTGCCTGCATCCCCCCAGCCCCACGCGTTCAACATCTCCATCAGTGCCAGACGATGGCACGGAGCGCATCCCCAGCAGTCTGTGGGTGGCGCAGGCTGAGCGGTGCAGTCATGCATTGGAGGGAAGAGAAGCCATCCAGAGGGACCTGGGCAGGCTGGAGAAGTGGGGCCACGAAAACCTAACGAGGCTCAGTAAGGCCAGTGCAGGGTGCTGCTTTGGGTCAGGGCAGCGCCAGGTATTGGTACCGGGGGAAGATCTGGAGAGCAGCCCTGCGGAGAAGGACTTGGGGGTCCTGGTGGATGAGAAGCTGGACGTGAGCAGAGGGCTGGAGCAGCTCTGCTATGAGGAAGGGTTGGGGAAACTGGGTTTTTTTAGCTTGGAGAAGAGAAGGCTGTGGGGAGACCTGATTGTGGCCTTCGGTACTTGAAGGGAGCGGATAAACAGGAGGGGGAACGGCTGTTTGTGAGGGTGGATGGTGATAGGACAAGGGGGAATGGTTTTAAACTGAGACAGGGGAGATTTAGGTTAGATGTTAGGAGGAAGTTTTCCAGCCAGAGGGTGGTGAGGCACTGGGACAGGTTGCCCAAGGAGGCTGTGGATGCCCCATCCCTGCAGGCATCCGAGGCCAGGCTGGATGTGGCTCTGTGCAGCCTGGGCTGCTGGTTGGCGACCTGCACACAGCAGGGGGGATGGAACCAGATGAGCACTGTGCTCCTTTGCAACCCAGGCCGTTCTGTGATTCTATGATGATTCTGTGATGATTCTATGATTAGGGCACCCTGTGGATCCTTGTGGCACCCTGTGGCACCCCATGCATCCCTTATGGCACCCTATGGGTTCTCTGTGCAGCCTGGGCTGCTGGTTGGCGACCCTGCACACAGCAGAGGGGTTGGAACCAGATGAGCATTGTCCTCCTTTGCAACCCAGGGCATTCTATGATGATTCTATGATTATGGCACCCTGTGGATCCTTATGGCACCCTATGGCACCCTGTAGCATCCTTCTGGCACCCTGGGCAGCCTGGGCTGCTGGTTGGC
>QGNR01000392.1:22860-32962 GCA_003435085.1 Syrmaticus mikado
AGGGATGTTGGATGGGGACACAGGATGGGGACATGGGATGTTGGATGGGAACATGGGATGGGGACATGGGATGAGGACATGGGATGTTGGATGGGGACAAGGGATGGGAAGATGGGATTTTGGATGGGGACATGCAATTAGGACATGGAATAAGGACGTGGGATGTTGGATGGGAACATGGGATAGGAACACGGGATGTTGGATGGGGACATGCAATTAGGACATGGAATAAGGACATGGGATGTTGGATGGGGACATGGGATGGGAACATGGGATGTTGGATGGGGACATGCAATTAGGACATGGAATAAGGACATGGGATGTTGGATGGGGACATGGGATGGGGACATGGGTGGGGACATGGGATGTTGGATGGGAACACGGGATGTTGGATGGGGAGATGGGATTAGGACATGGAATTAGGACATGGGACGTTGGATGGGGACATGGGATGGAAACATGGGATGTTGGATGGGAACATGGGATGGGAACATGGAATTAGGACATGGGATGTTGGATGGGAACATGGGATTAGGATGTGGAATTAGGACATGGGACGTTGTATGGGGACATGGGATGGAAACATGGGATGGGGACATGGGATGTTGTATGGGAACATGGGATGTTGGATGGGGACAACATGGGATTAGGATGTGGAATTAGGACATGGGATGTTGGATGGGGACATGGGATTAGGACATGGGATGGGGATATGAGATGTTGGATGGGACATGGGATGGGAACGTGGGATGAGGACATGGGACGTTGGATGGGGACATGGGGATGAGGGACAGGGGATGGGGACATGGGACATTGGATGGGGACATGGGATGTTGGATGGGGACATGGGATTAGGACATGGAATTAGGACATGGGACGTTGGATGGGGAAATGGGATGGGGACATGGGATTAGGACATGGGATGTTGGATGGGGAAATGGGATGGGGACATGGGATGTTGGATGGGGACATGGGATTAGGACATGGGATTAGGACATGGGATGTTGGATGGGGACATGGGATGGGGACATGGGATTAGGACATGGAATTAGGACATGGGATGTTGGATGGGGACATGGGATGCGGGACATGGAATACTGGGTACAGACACTGAATGGGGACACTGGATATAGGGCTGGGGACATGGGGTCATGGGGACGTGGGGACATGGGGACACAGGGCCACCTCACCCCATCCGAGCAGCAGGAAGGCGGGGAGGCAGCGGTCACCCGAAAAGGTGGCAAGGACCAGCAGCTTGTGCAGGAACAGCCCCTCGGCCAGCAGCCACCCGTAGTTGGCCCCGACGCAGTACTGAGTCAGTGCCTGTGCCAGCCGGCACCCGGCCACCGCCTGCGGGGACAGCGGGGTGGCACTGGGGGGGNAGGGATGTTGGATGGGGACACAGGATGGGGACATGGGATGTTGGATGGGAACATGGGATGGGGACATGGGATGAGGACATGGGATGTTGGATGGGGACAAGGGATGGGAAGATGGGATTTTGGATGGGGACATGCAATTAGGACATGGAATAAGGACGTGGGATGTTGGATGGGAACATGGGATAGGAACACGGGATGTTGGATGGGGACATGGGATTAGGACATGGAATAAGGACATGGGATGTTGGATGGGGACATGGGATGGGGACATGGGTGGGGACATGGGATGTTGGATGGGAACATGGGATGTTGGATGGGGACATGGGATTAGGATGTGGAATTAGGACATGGGACGTTGGATGGGGACATGGGATGGAAACATGGGATGTTGGATGGGGAAATGGGATGGGAACATGGAATTAGGACATGGGATGTTGGATGGGGACATGGGATGTTGGACGGGGAAATGGGATGGGGACATGGGATGTTGGATGGGGAAATGGGATTAGGATGTGGAATTAGGACATGGGATGTTGGATGGGGACATGGGATGGGGACACGGGATGTTGGATGGGGACATGGGGGGGGAACATGGGATGTTGGATGGGGAAATGGGATTAGGACATGGAATTAGGACATGGGATGTTGGATGGGGACATGGGGTGGGGACATGGGATTAGGACATGGGATGTTGGATGGGGACATGGGATGGGGACATGGGATGGGGACATGGGATGTTGGATGGGGAATACCCTAATCCTGTACCTTAATCCTGTACCCTACAACCTACCCCTGTACCCTACCCCTGTACCCTAATCCTGTACCTTAATCCTGTACCCTACAACCTACCCCTGTACCCTACGCCCTGTACCTTATGACCCATGTCTGTGACTTACCCCTGTGACCTATATCCCGACCCCTGTACCCCAGTACCCCTGCACCCCTGTACCCCTGTGTCCCGGTGGAGTGGGGTAGGCTCGTCGTCCTTCCGCCCCTCCGTCGCCAGTGGGCTTTTCCACCGTTCCTGGTCGTCGAACACGTCCTTGTCGGGGAGCCGGTCGTCGGTGGGCATCAACCGGGGCTGCGTCATGACTCAGTCACGGACACGGTCGGCCGTGGGCCGGTGGCGGACGCCCCTGTCGCCCCACCGTGACCCCCCCTGGTGGTGGTGGTGACACCGGTGGTGGTGTGATGGTGGTGGTGTGAGTGGGATGGTCACGGTGGTGTTGACGGGATTGGGGTGGAAGCAATGTGGTGGAACCAAGATGGTGGCATCAGCGTGGTGGTGGAACCAATGTGGTGGTAGAACCAACGTGGTGGAACCAAGGTGGTGGTGGTGGAACCAACGTGGTTGAACCAACGTGGTGGAACCAACGTGGTGACACCAACGTGGTGACACCAACGTGGTGGCATCAGTGTGACGGAACCAATGTGGTGGTGGAACCAACGTGGTGGAACCAACATGGTGGAACCAACGTGGTGGAACCAACGTGGTGGCATCAGTGTGGTGGAACCAATGTGGTGGTGGAAGCAGTGTGGTGGTGGCACCAACGTGGTGGCACCAATGTGGTGGAACCAACATGGTGAAACCAATGTGGTGGCATCAGTGTGGTGAAACCAACGTGGTGGTGGCACCAACATGGTGGAACCAACGTGGTGGTGGCACCAACGTGGTGGCATCAGTGTGACGGAACCAATGCGGTGGTGGAACCAACGTGGTGGAACCAACATGGTGGAACCAACATGGTGGCATCAGTGTGGTGGCACCAACGTGGTGGAACCAACATGGTGGAACCAACGTGGTGGCATCAGTGTGGTGGAACCAATGTGGTGGTGGCACCAACGTGGTGGCACCAACGTGGTGGAAACAACATGGTGGAACCAATGTGGTGGCATCAGTGTGGTGAAACCAACGTGGTGGTGGCACCAACGTGGTGGAACGTTACACCACCGTAGTCACACCACCTTGGTTGCACCACCTTGGTTGTACCACCACCGTGGTTACACCACCTTGGTTACACCACCGTAGTCACACCACCTTGGTTGCACCACCTTGGTTGTACCACCTTGGTTGCACCACCGTGGTTGCACCACCGTTCAGTGTGGTGGCACCAACGTGGTGGTGGCACCAATGTGGTGGAACCAATATGGTGGCATCAGTGTGGTGGAACCAAGGTGGTGGTGGTGGAACCAACATGGTGGAACCAACGTGGTGGTGGAACCAACATGGTGGAATCAAGATGGTGGCATCAATGTGGTGGCACCAATGTCACGGTGACATCGCCACAGCGGCACCAACGTGGTGGTGGCATCGATGCGGTGGCACCAACGTGGTGGCCACCAATGTCATGGTGACATCGGCACGGTGGCACTGACGTGGTGGCACTAACGTGGTGGCATCAACATCTTGGTGACGCTGTGGCACAGTGGCACCCATGTGGTGGCATCAATGTCACAGCGACGTCGCCATAGCGGCATCAATATTGTGGCACCATCTTGGGTGACCCCCAACCCTTGGTGACCTCAAATTTTGGGTCACTCCACCCACGGGTGAACCCAAACCTTTGATGACCCCAATCCTTGGGTTCTCCCCCACCCATGGGTAACTCCAACCCTTGGTCACCCCAAATCTTGGATAATCGAATCCTTGGTGACCCCAACCCTTGGTGACCCCAACTCTTGGTGACCCAAACCCTTGGTGACCCCAAACCTTGGTGATCCCAAACCTTGGTGACCCTCATCCATGGGTATCTCACCTTGGTGACCCCAACTTTTGGTTCCCACCACCCATGGATGACCTCAACCCTTGGTGACCCCAAACCTTGGTGACCCCAAACCTTGGTGACCCTCATCCATGGGTCTCTCACCTTGGTGACCCCAAACCTTGGTGACCCCAACCCTTGGTGACCCTCATCCACGGGTATCTCACCTTGGTGACCCCAACTTTTGGTTCCCACCACCCATGGATGACCCCAAACCTTGATGACCCTAACCCTTGGTGACCCCAAACCTTGGTGACCTCCAACATTTGGTGACCCCAATCCTTGGGTTCCCCCACTCTTCAGTGCTGCAATATTTGGTGACACCAACCCTTGATGACCCCAAATCTTGGATAACTCAACCCCTGGTGACCCCAATCCTTGGTGACCCCAATCCTTGGTGACCTCATCTATGGGTACATCATTCTTTGTCACCCCAACTTTTGGGTTCTACCACCCATGGGTAACCCCAACTCTTGGTGACTCAACTTTTGGTTTTGCCAAATCTTGGATAACCCAACCTAAACCACTGGGGTTGGGAACCACTGGGGTTTGAAAACCATTGGGGTTTGGAGCCTATTGGGTTGAAAACCACTGGGGTTAGGAACCACTGAGGTTTGAAAACCATTGGGGTTTGGAACCTATTGGGTTGGAAACCACTGGGGTTGGGAACCACTGGGGTTTGAAAACCATTGGGGTTTGGATGGATAACCCAACTTTTGGTGACCCCAACTTTTGGAGACCCCAAACTTTTGGTAGCCCCAAACCTTGGATAACCCAACTTTTGGTTCCTCCACTCTTCAACGCCTCAATTCTTCCTGACCCCAACCCACAGCTACCCCAAATTTTGGGTTCTCCCTGCCATGGGTCACCCCAACTTTTGGTGCCCCCCACCCTCTGTGCCCCCCCACCCCCCACCCCGGACACCCACCTCCTGGCTCAGGACCTGAAGTGGGTCGGTGGTCCCGGGTCGGAGGTGGCGGTGCAGCAGAGCGTCCCGTGTCAAAATGGCGCCCGCCCGCAGCACGAAGGAGAGGAACAGGTTGGCATGGATGTAGTTACGGGTGCACCGCAGGCGCCTGCGGGGATGGAGGGACCCCCGGGCAGCACCCATGGGTGCCTCTCAGCACCCATGGGTGCCCCGACAGTGATTAACCCCGCAGCTGCCCCATTGCACCTATAGGTGACCATGAAGTGCCTGATTCCATACCTGAAGAGCAGCAGTAGGAGGAGGGTGAGGGCAGCACCCATGGGTGCCCCATAGCACCTATGGGTGCTCCGAAAGTGCTTAACCCCATAGGTGCTACGGGGCACCCATGGGTGCTCATGTAGAGCTCAGCCCCATAGAGACCCTATAGCACCCACAGGCTCCCCACAGCACCCAGGGGTGTCCCAAGGCACCCCACAGTGCTCGCCCCCCATAGGCACCCCACAGCACCACCTATGGGTGCCCTGCAGCACCCACGGGTGCTCATGTAGTGCTCAGCCCCACAGAGCACCCTCAGATGCCACCCATGGGTGCTCCGACAGTGCTCAGCCCCATAGGCACCCCAAAGCACATACAGGCGCCCCACAGCACCCAGGGGTGCCCCATACCACCTATGGGTGCTGCTATAATGCTCAGCCCCACAGGCGCCCCACAGCACCCAAGGGTGCCCCATACCACCTGTGGGTGCTCCTGCAGCGCTCAGCCCCACAAGCACCCGGCAGCACAAACAGGCGCCCCACAGCACCCATGGGTGCCCCCTCGGTGTCCGTACCTGAAGAGCAGCAGCAGGAGGAGGGCGAGGAGCAGGGAGACCAGGGACACCGAGTAACCCACGGTGTAAACCAGGCGGAACTGCTCCAGCAGCCAGGCCTGCCGCTGCGTATCGCGACATATCACAATCTATCACAATGTATCGCGGTGTATCGCGACATATCACAACGAATCGTGACACGTCACGGTGTATCACGATGTATCGTAACATATCGTGACGTGGCACGACATATCACGATGCGCCATCATGTATTGTGATATGTTGTAATGCATTGCAATGTATCATGACAGATCATGGTGTATCGTGGCATGTTGCACTGCATCGTGATAAATCGCGCCGTATCATGACATGTTGTGCTGTATGGTGACATATCATATCGCGATATATTGTGACATATCATGATGTATCATGATATATCGTGGCATATCATGACATATAGCACTGTATCACGACATATGGTGCCATATCGTGACAAATCATGTTGTATCGTGACATGTCGTGCCATATCATGATATATCGTGGCATATCATGACATATAGCACTGTATCATGACATATGGTGCCATATCATGACAAATCATGTTGTATCGTGACATGTCGTGCCGTATCATGCCATATTGTGCTGTATCTTCCCATATCATGCTGTATCTTGCCATATCGTGCCGTATCATGCCATATCATGACATATCATGCTGTATCGTGATATATCATGCTGTATCGTGACATATNGCACCCATGGGTGCTCATGTAGAGCTCAGCCCCATAGAGACCCTATAGCACCCACAGGCTCCCCACAGCACCCAGGGGTGTCCCAAGGCACCCCACAGTGCTCGCCCCCCATAGGCACCCCACAGCACCACCTATGGGTGCCCTGCAGCACCCACGGGTGCTCATGTAGTGCTCAGCCCCACAGAGCACCCTCAGATGCCACCCATGGGTGCTCCGACAGTGCTCAGCCCCATAGGCACCCCAAAGCACATACAGGCGCCCCACAGCACCCAGGGGTGCCCCATACCACCTATGGGTGCTGCTATAATGCTCAGCCCCACAGGCGCCCCACAGCACCCAAGGGTGCCCCATACCACCTGTGGGTGCTCCTGCAGCGCTCAGCCCCACAAGCACCCGGCAGCACAAACAGGCGCCCCACAGCACCCATGGGTGCCCCCTCGGTGTCCGTACCTGAAGAGCAGCAGCAGGAGGAGGGCGAGGAGCAGGGAGACCAGGGACACCGAGTAACCCACGGTGTAAACCAGGCGGAACTGCTCCAGCAGCCAGGCCTGCCGCTGCGTATCGCGACATATCACAATCTATCACAATGTATCGCGGTGTATCGCGACATATCACAACGAATCGTGACACGTCACGGTGTATCACGATGTATCGTAACATATCGTGACGTGGCACGACATATCACGATGCGCCATCATGTATTGTGATATGTTGTAATGCATTGCAATGTATCATGACAGATCATGGTGTATCGTGGCATGTTGCACTGCATCGTGATAAATCGCGCCGTATCATGACATGTTGTGCTGTATGGTGACATATCATATCGCGATATATTGTGACATATCATGATGTATCATGATATATCGTGGCATATCATGACATATAGCACTGTATCACGACATATGGTGCCATATCGTGACAAATCATGTTGTATCGTGACATGTCGTGCCATATCATGATATATCGTGGCATATCATGACATATAGCACTGTATCATGACATATGGTGCCATATCATGACAAATCATGTTGTATCGTGACATGTCGTGCCGTATCATGCCATATTGTGCTGTATCTTCCCATATCATGCTGTATCTTGCCATATCGTGCCGTATCATGCCATATCATGACATATCATGCTGTATCGTGATATATCATGCTGTATCGTGACATATCGCGCCATATCATGCCATACTGTGCTGTATCATTCCATATCATTCCATATCATTCCATATTATTCCATATCATGACATATCATGCCATATCGCGCCGCATCATGCCATATCGTGACATATCGTGCCATATCGTGACATATTGTGCCCTATCGCTCCGCACCGCGCCGGCACCCACCTGCAGCGGCGTCTCCTGCTCCGTGTCCTCGCACTGCGAATGATCCCTCCAGGGCCGCCCGCTGCCGTCCGTCACCCATTGCCCATCGGGGCCGCAGCGTCGGACCACCACCCCGCCCTGCACTGCCGCCACCACCGCGTCACCGCCGCCGCTCCCCCGGTACCCCCTCCTCCCCCCCCCCCCCCCCCCCCCCCCCCCCCCCCCCCCCCCCACACACTGCCCCCCATCCTTACCTCGGTGGTGCCAGGGGAGGTACCACGGGCACGGGGCGGTGGCGGTGCTGTTGGGCGCCGCGTCCCCCCAGCAGACGTACATGTCGAAGCTGCGGTTGCAGACGGGCCCTGATTTTTGGGGGGGGGAGGGGAGGCAGAGAATCATGGGACATCCCCCCTGGCAGTGCCGTCCCCCTCCCCCAAATCCCCCCCCAAATCCCACCCCGCTGCACTCACCGGGGGCCGGGGGGTCGTGGCGGAGGCGCAGCTCGCAGGCATGGCGGTACTGCTGCCAGGCGGCCAACGTGGCTGCGGCCGAGCGCTCAGCCTGCATGGGGACAGGAGATGGGGGGGGGGGACGTCAGATGGGGGACATCGCCGTGGGGACACTGTGGGGACACCACCATGGGGACATCGTTATGGGGACGTCGGCCTGGGGACACTGACATGGGGACATCGTTATGGGGACATTGACATGGGGACATCAGCCTGGGGACATCATTATGGGGACACTGATGTGGGGCACCACTAAGGGGACATCGTTATGGGGACATCAGCCTGGGGACATCGTTATGGGGACACTGACATGGGGACATCGACATGGGGACATCGTTATGGGGACATCATTATGGGGACACTGACATGGGGACACCACCAAGGGGACATCGTTATGGGGACATCAGCCAGGGGACATCGTTATGGGGACATTGATTCGGGGCCAGTAAGGGGACACCACCATGGGGTCACCACCACGAGGACATTGTTACGGGGACATCGTTATGGGGACATTGACATGGGGACATCAGCAAGGGGACATCGTTATGGGGACATTTATATGGGGACATCATTATGGGGACATCGTTATGGGGACACTGACATGGGGACACCATCATGGGGACATCATTATGGGGACATTGACGTGGGGCACCACCAAGGGGACATCGTTATGGGGACATTGATATGGGGACACCAACATGGGGACATCGTTATGGGGACATTGATGTGGGGACATCAGCTTGGGGACATCGTTATGGGGACACTGACGTGGGGACATCAGCAAGGGGACATCGTTATGGGGACGTCACCATGAGGACATCGTTACAGGGACATCAGCCTGGGGACATCGTTATGGGGACATCGTTACAGGGACATCAATCTGGGGACATCGTTATGGGGACACTGACGTGGGGACATCAGCAAGGGGACATCATTATGGGGACATTGATATGGGGACATCAGCAAGGGGACATCGTTATGGGGACACTGACATGGGGAAACCAACATGGGGACATCGTTATGGGGACATCAGCCTGGGGACATTGTTATGGGGACACTGACATGGGGACACCACCAAGGGACATCGTTATGGGGACATTGACGTGGGGACATCAGTCTGGGGACATCATTATGGGGACATTGATGTGGGGCACCACCAAGGGGACATCGTTATGGGGACATTGCCATGAGGACATCATTATGGGGACATCAGCCTGGGGACATCGTTATGGGGACATTGACGTGGGGACATCAGCCTGGGGACATCGTTATGGGGACACTGACGTGGGGACATCATTTATAGGGACATCGATTTGGGGCCAGTATGGGGACACTGACATGGGGACACCGCCATGGGGACGTCGTTGATGGGGACATCGATTTGGGGACACCACGGTGGGGACATCGCCATGGGGACGTCACTATGGGGGACATCAGCTTGGGGACATGGGGACACCGTTATGGGGACACCGAACTGAGGACGCCACCACGGGGACATCGCTGGGGACACCAACATGGGGACAACACCATGGGGGGCAAGCCCCCCCCTCCCAAAATGCCACCCAGTGTCACCCACCCTATGGGTCACCATCCCCGTCACCCTGTGGGGCAATTGGGGGGTGGGGGGGGGGGG
>QGNR01000394.1:6244-33275 GCA_003435085.1 Syrmaticus mikado
ATCCCACCCAAATCCCCCTTCCCCATCCCATCCCCATCCCACCCCCATCCCCACACGCACACCACAAGTCCCATGCTCCCCACTGCCATGCCCCCTAGCTCCCTTTGCTCGGGGGGCCCCTTAGGGCTTTTCCCAGCCCCCCGCCCCCCAAGGAGGAGGAATACAGCTGGCTGGGCTGGCCGCTGGTACCCAAACCCTTCCGTTGCCTCCTGGCTCCAGCCCCAGCCCCCAGGCTTAGTGCAGGGCCGGCGGGGGGGATTCTTTGCTAATATTAACACAGCACGTAATGAACACGCCAGCTGCACGGCGGGGGGTGGGGGCAGCCCCAAGAGCTGCTCTTAAAGGGCCGTGTCAGTGACAAGGACAAATCTGGAGCCCCGCGTGCTGGCTGCTCTGGGATCTGTGGGATGCTAGGAGGGCAGAGATGGCATCTGGAGCCCGTGGGGGCCGGGTGTGCCACGCGGAGGGGATGGGGAGGGCTGCCCAAGGAAGGTCACTTGCCTACATCGCTCGTCCCCAGGTCGGTGGATGCTGACTTGAGGGCCTGTCTCTTGCTCCGGTTCCCGTGTTTCATCCCACTCTGTCCCTTCACGAAACCAAAAAACAGCAGCATGAGGAGAAACCGTGGCCTCGCAGTGCGTACAGCACATCCTAGGGGGGGGTGAGCGGCGTGACACTGCGCCGTGATGGAAGTGGGCGCACTCTGCGCCCGGATGGAGCTCACAGCCCCAGCACCTCCGAGGTGGAAGTCAGAGGAGCTCGGGACAAAGCCCAGCTCCAGGAGCTGGCGCAGCCCACGGCAAAGGTGACATTTTATCCCGTAGGGAAAGCCAACTGCAGCAGCAGGGTGGGGTGGGTGCTGGGGGCTCCCGCTCTGCTCCCGTGGCGGCACGGACCCGGCCTGGCTGTACCTGGTGCGCGCTGTAGTTGGGCTGGTTGTGGAGCAGCGGGGGGGGACAGATGGACAGGTTGTACTGCAGCGGTTGGCCCAGCAACGAGTAACGCCCGTCACCTGCAGGGTGCAACATCGGGAGGAGAGGCTTGCAGCTGTGCGGAGGGATCACAAAGAGCAGCCTTGCGGTGCTTCCGGCCCTTCCCCTCACCTTGTGCCGGGCCCATGGGCCGGGGGAACTGCGTGAGGACGGGGAGGGGGCTCAGCCCCGTGCAGACACTGTTCAGGTTGGTGACGGGAGACGGCGTCGGGGACTGGGTGGGGGACGTGATGGGGCTGTTCAGCTGGGTGCTGGCCTGGGGGACGGAGAGGGTCAGACGCCCCCAGGACTCGCGACCACCCCCACGCCTGAGCCCACCCCTCCTCCCAGCCCATCCCGACGCTGGGGGGCCTCTCTCTCCCGCCAGGCTGCTCCCAAAAACGAGCTGCCTTCCTCCCGGTCCTCCCGATACCTGAGCACCGCTGTCTGGGTTGTACAGGTCTCCTGGCTTCTGCCCCCGCTGCTCCAGGCTGTAGTACTTACAGTGGCTCCACTGCACCACAGGGGCACTCTGGGGGGGCTGGGGGCCATTGGGGACGTTCAGCTGCATCACGACCACGCCGGGGCCTGACGGGGAAACCCCTGGGGAGAGAGGATGGCAGCGGTACCCCCCAGCTCTGCGCACCACGGCTGCTTGCTGTGGAAGCTGCTTGCTTGCACAGCTCCTCCCTCCACCATCATCTCTCCTCCGCTACTCCTGCCTGCCCGGGGGGGTGCACACGGCCTCCTCTGTTATCACAGCTCGCACCAAAGCGGTGTTTTGTGCCCACCTCCCCACGGCTGACCCGGTGACGCACAGCCCCGCTGCCACCAGAGGGAGCCTGCAGCCCACGGCAGCTCCCAGCGCTGCTCCTGCCCCGCCTGCCAGGGTACCGGGACGGTGAGCGCAGGCCGGCCGGAGCAAAGCCACTTTGCCACATCCTGATGACTCACGGAGGGCTGTGTGATGCACTGAGGAAACGCGCTGCGCAGAGGCTGACGGATTGGGCCGGGAACTGGCAGCCCCTCATCCCCCTTCCCACCCCAAACCCGATCCAAAGTGTGGCACCTCGTACCCGAATACTGCTGCTGCATCTGCGACGGGCTGCAGGGTGAGGGAGACTGTGGCATCTGGTACTGCTCGGAGCCCGGCGGCTGCAGGAACCCCACCGAAGGGCTGTGAGACAGAAAGCACTTTGCTGAGCTGCTGGGGGTGGGGGAGAAGCAGCAGCCACAGCCCCCGCGGTACACAAAAGGGCCGGCAACTCTGGAGGAGCCCAGGAGGCTCTGGAGGAGCCCAGGAGGCTCTGCAGGGCAGCCGTGTCCAGGAACCACTGGGGATGGAAGCTCCAGAGCTGACCGGCATCCCCAGCGCATCCCCCCCCACCAGCGCCGCAGGACTCGGACGCAGCGCCCCGCACACAGAGAAGCTCCTACCTGGTGCCATTCTGCTGGGCAGTTGGGATGACGCTGTAGTAGATGGGTACGCCTCCGGTCTGAAGCCCCCCCTGCACAGACTGGCTGGCTGGCACGAGCACCGGCTGCTGGAAGGGCTGCTGGACCACGCTCTGGGACTCGTTGGCCACGGGAACCTGTGCAGGGAGGAGAGGAGCAGCGCTATGGAATGAGAGGCGATGGACAGCAGGAGCTGCCCACAAAAGCTTGACGGGACGCCGGGCGGTTGCCTCATGCAGCCTGGAGCAATCACACCCAGCAAAGGGCAGCGCCTTCCAGCTCTCCTGGGACACGGAGCTCGGCGACCAGCCGCACTCAATCCCCCTCCTCGAGAGATTCCCTCCACAGGCTCCAATGTATCCCCAGCCTGGCTGGCAAGCGCGCACAACCTTCTCGAGGCTGTCTCCACTGCTGGCCCCAGGACTCGGCTGAGGGCTGCAGGGCTCAGGCCCACCCCCCACCGCAAAGCAGCCGATGCCCACCTGGTACGAAGGCAGCGGAGTGTACTGGACCATCAGGCCTTGCATCTGGCTCCCCATGCTGCTCCTCTGGCTGCTGAGGAGGCTGGGGGGCTGCGTCTGCTGCACCCCCATCACGCTCTGCATTTGGCCCCCCATGCTGTTCCTCTGGCTGTTGAGGAGCCCGGGGGATTGTGCCTGCTGCACTCCCATCACACCTTGGTACGTTTGCTGCTGGTTGGACATCATTGGCTGTAAACCTGTCACAACAAGGTTGAAATGGAACAGCTTCCCAGCCGGCCACAAGGGATAAATCCGAGCTCCGATCCTGCTCCGGCCCCTTCTCTTGCTCAACAGAGAGAAAAGGGATTCCCTCATGGAAGGTGTAAAAAGATCCAAAGGAAGCAGCTGGCAGCACCCTGCGCGCTGCGTACTCAGAGGAAAGGAAAAGAGACAGCTTTCACAGCCAGCTCACATTTCAACTCTCCTTTGTGCAGCAAATCCAGCAAAGAGCCAGAGAACGGCACCCCAGGACACGGAGGAGCAGGCAGAGCCTGAGAGATCCTTAGAAGCCGACAGACAGAAAGGAAAGGGGAAGGTCCCTACCCCTGCTTCCTCCCCACCCCTTACCAGGCTGCTGGGCTTGCTGGGGGAGCTGCTGCGTGCGCTGAGAGCTGTAGGCCACTGGGTGACTGAGAGATCGGTATTGCTGGCTGGAGTTTGGGTACTGCCCGGGAGGGTAGTAAGAAACCTGAATCTAGCAGAACCAAGAAAACACGGTGGTCAGAACTCGAGAAGTGGCATCAAGAAATGTGGACCCTCCAGGTTCCTCCAGGACCACTCCTCTCTCTCACCTGGGCTGCCCGCTGCTGAAGGAAACCAAGCAGGGCTTTGGCTCTGGGCAGAGCAGAGATCCCCAGGGAAGCACAGCCCCCCGCTCCTCCCAGCCTCACCCCCAAGCCTTCCCCAGCACCGCAGTGCAAAGGTGCAGCAGGCACAATTCTCACCACAGCCCAGGGGAGATGTCCCACCCCCCACTTATGGGTCCCACCCCCATCCCAGAGGTCACAATGCCCTGCAGGACCCAAAAGAGAGCTCGGAGGTTATCAGCTCTCCGTCTGGTCACCGTCTCACTTCCACTATGAGCCAGGAACGGCCAGAGGGCTCTCCAGAGATCTGCCCTGTGACACCGGAGCAGAAATCACACTGCGTTTCATAAGAGCACGTGTGTACCCAGTGCTCTGACTTCTGTCTATTGCTCCATCGCAAATGAGCAGCGGAAAAAGAAGGGCAGCCTGCTCCCCAGCAGCAAAGCGTCCTCCCCAGCAGCCCCCTGCCCTACAGGTTTGGGCTGAGGTCCTCGTGCCCTCCAGCCTTGCAGCTCCTTACTTGCTGGGGAGGTTGAATGTAGCCCTGGGGCTGCAGCACCTGCTGCGTGGGGACCGTGTGCCCTGAGGCTGAGTAGTTGGAGGTGGGAATGGGCTGCCCAGGGGTTGCCATGATGAATCCGGCCTGCTGAGGGTGCTGGGAGATGAGGGATGATTGGAACATGGCCGAGGAAGGATCCGGTGCTTCCGTCGAGCCCTGTCGGCTGAGGCTGATCTGCCCAAAGGGGTTGCTGAGTTCGTCAGCCTGCAGTGGGGATAAGTGAGAGGAACGGAGGAGGACAGCGTGTAGGACAGCAGCAAGCGGGACGCGGCCCTGCTGAGCAGTCCTTCCCACGACTCTCTGGCACAGATCAAGAGCGTCCTGCAGGACGGGGAGCCTGAAAGCTCAGCAGGTGACATGCACAGCCCTGCACAGCCTGGGGCGGCCCCGGCCTGGATGTGCGTCCTGCAGGGCGCCCCACACCACGCACAGGGCGCCGTTCCCAAAAAGACAACGCGGCCTGAGCACGAACTGCAGTGCAGCTGCGGCCCCTGGGCGCTTCCTCAGCCTCTAAGATCAGCTGCGGGCGCGTGGCCTCGAGCATCCCAGTGCAGCGCAGGGCCTCCCTGAATCCTAAACCCACCGAGTGCAGTGTGTGCGACGCACCCGACTGGCAAGAGCTCACACAACACAAACACAGCGCACGAGGACAACAGAGGCGGTGCACGAGAGTAAATGGGGTTTATACCATGTTGTACTGCTGGGGTGGAGAGACTGGCAAGAGGACTTGGGGGCAGGAGCTTGGAGAATACTGAACGGGCTGCAGCGCTGGGACCGGCTGAGACCAGCAGAGGAGGGAGCAGAGGGCACAGATTTGGGTGGGGAAAGGTGAGGAAGAAGGAAGGACGGGAGGAAGGAGAGAAAGAAGGAACAACAAGGTTAGTCAACCGAGCCCATCGCAAACACACACAGGTGGGCACTGCGGGGGTTTGGAAAGCATGGAGAGCAGAATGGGAGAGCGTTTGCTCCTCGGGGAAGGCACAGCCTGGCCAGTCGCTTTGTGGAAGCTGTGCAGGCTGTGTCCACAAAGCAGGCCTTGCCCGGCATGAATGGTGACAAACTGACAAAGGGTGGCTATGGCCCGAACCAGAGATCCATTTACTCCAGACGACCTCCGTCTCTCCCATTCCACTGCCCACCTGTGCATGGCACTGAGCCCAGCTCTCCCTGCACCCCCACTGGGCAGGCAGGAGTCCCAGCAGCCCGGCTGCGTGCTGGCTCTGCCTGCACCCCCACCGTGTGCCTCCACTGAGCCCCGGGTGCCGAGCAGCGACTCACCTGAGATATCATGTGGTTACTGATGGCTGGCTGCTGCTGCGGTGTGGGGGGGAGGCCTTGGGGCTGCGGGGGGGGCTGCTGGGGAGGTGCTGGTTGAGGCTGCTGGGATGTGCAGGGAAGGAGCCCACGGCTGGGCTGTGATGAAGGGGGTTGGCTGCACGCTTCAGGGGCACCGAGAACCAGGCCTTGAACAGAAAACAGCATAAAAAAAAGCAGGTGGTAAGTCAGTCGAACAGTTCATCCCCATCTCGGTACCGAGCAGTCTGAAATGAAGCTGTCCCGGTCCCGTCTGAACCAGAGGCACTGAGCACAGCATCACAGCCAACCCCCAACTCAACGACCACAGGCGTAGCTGCTCCCTGGCTGGAGGAGGGAAACAACTCAGTACCTGCCCGGGATGCTCTGCTGGCAGTGCTGCCTTTGCTGCTCCCGACGCTGTCGCCCCGTGTCAGGATGGAGATGCCACTGAAGCTGCTGGCTTTGGTGACGGGCGGCCGCAGGCTGCGGATGGAGCCGTCTGAGTCTGTGCTGCTCCACGGCCGAGGCTCCAGTGACTTTATCTCGCTCTCTGTGCTGCTCTGGCGGCTGCCCGAGGCTCGGTTCAAAGTGTCCCTGTTGCCCCTGTGCAAAGAGGGGTGAGTCAGACAGCACCTGAGCGGGAGCAGGACCTGCATGTGCTGCACCCAACTGTCACACTGGGGTGGTGATGCTGGCCACCAGCTGGCTCTGTGGGGCAGCACTTTGGCACTGAGCACAGTAATTAGAGATGGTGAACAAACAGCCCGGGTCACTGCCTCCTTGGGAAGACCCACACGCTGCCACCTCCGTGCTGGTTCCTGGCCCTTTTCTATGGCCTGGAAAAGATGCCAGCAGGCTCAGAGCACAGTCCCTCGCCAAAGTCTTCCTTGTCCCACAACACTGAGCTTCGCAGGGGCATCAAGGTGACCAAGATCTTGCAAAATCACTTTCTGCACAACTGTGTGCCACGATATCACTGCGCTCCCAGTCATCGCCCTCCTTAATCTCGAGGATACTCCTTAATCTCTTCCAGGCAGGTCCGCCTAGAACAAGATTTTGGAGCACTGGCAAAGCACCCCAAGCAGTAAACCTGGTTCACCAGCCCAGCTAAGGAATATAATCGGTTTATAATGGGTTCCTGGACCCTCACTGAGGTCCTCCTCACTGAGGAGGAGTGGTGATGAAGGCAACAATGCAAGAGATGCCATGCTGGAGGCTGAACCTGGCTGCTGCTCCAAGCGGAGAGAAGACAGGCTGAGAAGGAACTTCCAAGCTGATGTCCAGGGCTGCTGGGAGCACATGAGAGCCAAAGAGAACAGCTCTCCTGGAAGAGCAACCAGTGCAACGGCTGCATCTCCTAGCAGGCGAAGGAACTGATTTAATTGCCTTGCAAATTACAGAGGGCGTAAGAAGCGTCGCTGCTGATCTCTTGGGCTCTCTCCAACCTAAACCAGAGAGGCGGGGGCACCGTTTGGGGCACGCTGTGTTTTCTGTCCAGCTCAGCTGCAAACTGCTTCCCTCAGAACTCAGAATCTCTCAAGCTGATCGCTGCTCACCCAGTGGCATAACAGCTCTGCTCCCTCTCGTGCCCCTCTCTCCACGAACCTCATCACAGCCTGCTTCCACATATCTGCCAGCAGAGAGCTCTCTGCAATCAGACTGGTGCTCATAGAAGACTTTTAAGCAATGAAGAAGACAGCTGCGTTTGCTCTGAATGCTCTGAGGAGCGAACTCAGGAGTTCACCAAGACATCATCTCCAAGCACAAGCACCCAAGGAGCCCCAGTCTTCTTCAGAGCTTGGACAGAAGGACAGCCTCGCTCTCCCCATGCTGGAAAGCACAGAGGAAGGAGGTTAAGAAGCTCTTTAGGGCACAACAGTCAGAAGAGCTCTCAGCACAGCCCTGGCTGCAGGTGCTGGGTGACTTTTTCTGTATCTCCACAGCAGAACTGAAAACTACACGAGCACCACGAGCACCAGAGGCATAACTGCATTGCAGCATCCCTGCATCTGTGCTGAGGACGCCTGATTTTCGTTCCAAGTGCAGACAGAGCCACGGCTGAGAAGCAGAGCTGTTCCTCCACATGCTTAAACCAGGGACAACTCCAGCCCGCCTGGATGCTCACCCTGCCACTGTAAGAGCAGGGGTTCTCCCACCCTTCTGGGACACAAAGAGCAGAACGGTTTGAAAACTGCCCAAATCCTCTGGCTTTCCCTCTCCTTGCTGCCATTCCTGCTGTCCATCGTCCCATTTTAATTGATGAACTGGCTAAAAAATGGACTCAGAAAAATACGACCTCAATAACTTCACAAAGCAGCCACGCATGGGGCAAATTTACTCAGCAGGACAACGCGCAAAATAAATCACACAGAGATGCCTAAAAATCTGCCTCCAGTTCTGAGAGCTAGAAGAAAAGCCCTCTTTGGAGATTCTGCCAGTTAACATCAGAGAAAAAGCATCATTACGGAGTCATGCAGTGCTCTGCAGAGAAAGCCAGAGGTACAGAAGGTGTGTGCTGAATGGTACTGACCTGCTGTCGGTGAGATATCCGTTCTGGCCAGTCTGGAAACATGGGAAAGACACGGAGATGGGAAGGAAAGAAAAGGGAGACTTAATAACTTCGAAAGCAACAAACCCCAGCTACTTCAAAGCAAAGAGGAGCAAAGCACTAACAGTATGGGATTCAGCTGGTGTTGTGCATGAGTTGTATGGTCACTCGGGAGCTCCTGCTGACCCTCTTGTGCTCCTGTCCCACTTGGCTCTCCATCCAAACCCCTAGGAGCCTTTGCCAGCACCTGTGATGTTGAGATCTCCCCTGGGTTTTCAAATCTCAGTCCTAAGCTATCTCAATAGATGCCCTAAAGCAGCATCAAGGTTGCTTTGTTAGTGGAACAACCAAGACCAAACTCAGAAGGGTCCTCGCTTGGTAACTGCAGGCAGTCATCAGAGCCATCAGAAAAGGGAGAGGGCTCAAAATCAGCCCCGTCCCTCAGTGACAGCCAGCCCTGCCCCTGCAGGCCAGCAGCAGAGCACCGGCTTAGGCTATGAGCAGAGAGGAAGGGTGAACACGGCCACTCAGCACTGCGCTGGCTGGGATGGCACCTGCCCTCATCCAGGACTACAGGCAGAGCTGCTCGCTAGCACGGCTGGGTGGCTCTGGGCCTGTGTGCAGCACAGCTCTGTGACTACCAACACCTCGAGAGCCATCTGAAGCCTGCTGCCCTGACAGCACTCAGTACAGTGGCTGCCTGAACGTACTGGGACAGAAGAAAGCATCGTCCCCCAGCTACTCAAAAGCAGCAGGCAAGGAGCTGGACTCTGAATCTGACCCACAGCAGACTGAACTGTCCCCACATCCATCGTATGCCTCCTGGCACAGCGCAGAGAGCTGCCTCCAGCTGGCAGATAGCACTCAACACAGCAGAGCACAGCAGCCTCGCTGGGCCAGACGTGAGCACGGAGCATAGCTCTGGCTTAGAGGAGTTCCACACAGGGAGCAGAGATTTCAAGCAAACAACAACCAAGCTGGACGCTTTGTGAGAAAGAAAATCAACCCGGATCCAGCCCATAAAGGCGCAGAGCCCTGCCTGACACCCGAGGGATCCTGGGCAGCCTGATGTGGGGGCTGGCAACCCTGCCCATGGAAGGGGGCTTGGAACGAGGTGATCTTTAAGGTCCCCTCAAACCTAAGCCATTCTGTGATTGAGGGCTAGCACTGCTTGCTCAGGAGGCCAAAGCTGCAGAAATGGAGAGAAACTGGGAGAGAAGGGCACGGTTCCTGTCAGCTTCATTAATTAACTCATTCCAGACATGCCACTGCATAAGCTTATAGTATTGCTGGACAGCAAGGAGCAAACCTGCCTCCTCTGTCAGTCCCCACACTTCTACTGCCATGTGAATTTAAGGGAGTGAACGTGTGGCTCCTCTATCTCGATGTCACAGGCATCTTTGTTAGGAGCTGGAATTCACTGGTAGATACCAGGAACACTAGGAAATTTGTAGAAAAGGCAAGAGTGAGATCTGACCTTTCAGAATATTCAAGGACACCTTCTGCCCCAAAGTTCCAGGAAGACACCTGGCATGTCAGGGATCTAAGCTTACCTCTCGTGCAAATATCCGCTCCCTGGCCCGCTGGTATTCCTCCTCTCGCTCTTCTATAGATTTGCTCCTCCTCCCATCCTGCAAGGGGAGTCTGATCTGAAGGGACAAACACAGCTCAGCGGGTCAGTGGTTGCCAACGGGAGCAGAGGTGCAGTGAGCTGCTGATACGTCTACACAGCAGTATGTGGACTGTGGAGCGTGTGCACGATGCACTAACACTGCCTTTACGCTGAACTGCTGGGCTCTAGGGATGTTCGGGGGAGATCTGCAAAACTATTCTGCCTGATTCAGAGAGGACAGGTCAGGAACATCACCAAGTATTCTGAAAGACAATCTGTTCTCGGGGGGTCAAAAGCTAAAAGCCACTCTCTGCAGACAGATGCCCGTGGCAAACTCCTCCTGCTCGGTCACACGCTGTGTGCCTCACCCTCTGAGCACCACCCTGGAGAAAACAGAACCTGATACTGATTGCAAGGACCTCACCCTGACCACCTGAGTTCGGAAACGTGAATCAAAGCAAAGGATAATGGCGTGGTGATGTTAAGATGGGTGCTACAAAAGCAAAGAGCGCGAGGTCCTGGGGGAGGAGGGGGATCCTGGTGCCCCGTTTTGCCATCCCTTACCTGATTATCGTCTCGGTCCATGCTGGTATCATCTCGTTTGAGGATAAACCGCTGGGGAAACTCTGCGTTCTTCTCATCTTTGATGTGCTCAGAGAACCTCTGCTCAGGACTGCAGGAGGAATCAGCTCTTGTTAGGGGGTAACAATGGGTGCAGAACCATAAAACCACCGTCTTGCAGGGAGCGGGGCACAAACGTTTGTTGCGTTAAATGCTCCCCTCCGACAGCAGCAAAAGAACCCAACCCTTCTCTGAGAGCTAAGGACAGCTGGAAAGGGCTTGCAGGTATATAAATGTGGGGCTGGAAGTGAAGGACTCTATCCGACCCTCCAAAGAGGGAACACGCCCTTCTTACAGAGGCATTAAATGTGGTGCGAAATCCATCCCATGAAATCCATCCCCCAGGGCTTGAGGTCTGGGAGGAAGGGAAGGGGAAGGGGAGGGGAAAGGGGAAAAGGAAAAGGAAGGGGAAGCGTGCCCTCTCTCCGTCCCCCTTACATTCGTGTGTTACTGGTCTTGTTGATAATGACTGCCTTCCCAGTTTGGTCAACATTATGGTCCATGCCAAAGTAGGCAGCCACCCGGTGCAGCAGCATCCTGTGGTATGAGGTCATCTGAGGGAACTTCTTAAACTGATTGCTGAAACCAAGGAAGGAAGGATCAGAGTTTAGGAGGCTTCAAAACAGATGATAACAGACACCAAAATAGAGAGGGAAAGGGAGAGGGCACAGACACCTTGACCAGATCAGAGCGTGCCAAGTGACAGGACTCAGTGTTGTGCCAGGGAACGTTTAGATTGGATATTAAGAGGAATTTCTTAATGACCACTTACTTGCTATCACTAATAAATTCCAGAATCTCCTGTTCTAACTTTAGCAGCATCATTCTATCCCTGCCAAAAAAAAACAAAAAAGGGGGAAATCACCTTTAAAGAGAGCAAAGCACAGATCCCTCTGCTTGGTACCCACCTCCCTGCAGCAGCAAAACTCACAGGCAGCCCCACTAACGGAACTCCACACATCTTCTACAGCAATGAACTAAAAAACTCCGCATTTGTTTCCCAATTTAAAGTTGTTTTGCTAATAGTGCTTGGCTTTCGGTCGTACCAAATCTCAGCTTCACTGCAGTGACTCCAGCTTTGCTGCTCCTACGCCAGCACTCGGTTTGATTACGTTTATTACTGACACAGCAGCAGCTCCTTTGGAGGTGAATATTTGATGACCATTTACATAATGGCTTTTTAGGCGGTCAAGATTACCTCCTGCTTGCATTCAAACAAAGCGTTCTTCCTCTCTCTGCCTCTCCACAGCGCACAAAGCTACAGGCATAGAGCTGTCACTTCCCCCTCCTCCCAAAATACATGGATACACACACGTGCAAACAAACACCACAGGGTCAACCAAAGCAGCATCACTCACCAGCTGTTCCCTCCCTTCACTCCACCAGAAGGATTTCTTTTTACCAACCAGTGACCTACCTCGGGTTTTTTTTCAGTGTATTTACTAAAAACTCATGCAAATCTATCCCAGTGGAGTCTGTGTATTCCTGGCTGGAATCTGAAACAACAACAGCAGTAGAACAAATGAACAAAAGGCTGCAATACAACAGGTTGGAGGACGGATCTCCCAGCACTGACTCAGTGCTTGCATGAGAGCGATGCTCCCACAGTGCTGCACGAGGCCCCGTGAGGAGGATGCCCAGGAGAGGGACCTGGAAGTCCAAGAAAGGAAACCTTGTCCCTAAAACCTGTTCAGAGCACGTTCAGGATAGCCCGTGCTGTTACAAAAGGCCCTGCAAGTGCAGCATGCCAGACTTTGGTATAAACAACTGTTGCACCTTTCATCCTGCAGGCTATCTAAACAGAGAGCCCAACGGCTCTGTTCTTCCCCTTTTAATTTTAGGGGTAACTGCAGGGAAGAAAAAAAAAAACACAAAAAAACCAGCACTTGAAATCAAAGCTGCATCAGTGCAGCTGCTCTCTTTATGAGATTTTAAGGTGCAATTTGCTCACCGGATTGAATGTGCATCTTTTAGCCATTCCTGTGCCCCAAAATCAAGGAGGCAGGGTTATACAGCAGAAATTCAGCTCGCCTCCTTGCAACCCTTTACTTTGGCACCTGTGGCAGGTGTTTTGAAAATCAAAACTGCACTGAAACCAAGAGTCTATACAGTGGGTCTTGGCTTTGCACCTGCCACTGGATCGCTCCAAACACACTGAGAGCCTGCAAGGCTGCAGGGGCACGTGGCAAACCCTCCCCCCCCTCTGCTCCACAAAGGATGCTATAAAGGTGATGCATTCCTGCACAGTCATCAGCAGAGGTAACCCCTCTGCTCCCAGTGCTACCATGCCCCCCAGAATCCTCAAACCAGGGAAGATAAGACCTGCTGTGTTCATAAGAGCACCTGACCTCGAGACAGCATCTTCCTTGGTGCCTTGTCTTTATTCTTTTCTTTTTCTTCTTTCTCAGCCCCATCTTTCGTGGACTTTTCCTCTTCCTTGTCAGAGGGGCAGCTAACACGCAACTGAATGATGTCCTGGAACAAAACAAACCATGGCGTTCTGACTCACGCGGACTCAGTGCTGCTGTGGGTGGAGATGTTGGCATGGAATGGCATGGGGTTCAGGCTCTGCTCTCCCCCCGCTCTCCTTCCAATGAGAAAATCTGATGGGATTCAACAGCATTCGCCACTGCTGGACACCTGCCTCGTCCAGGATCTAGGTTACATGCTTCCCTGTTGAAGGCTGATAAAATTCTATTACTCTGTGGACTGAGGCGTGTGGAGGTGAAGGAGCTCTTGCACAGCTACAGCAAGACTCTAATTGGAAAGAGAAAGGGCATGAGGGGTGCACGAAGCCTGTGAGGTGTGATGAGTGGCTTTGGTGCTGCACAGAGCTTCCTGTCTGCTCCTCTCCTGAGCTGCAGCTGCCCAGCAAGGCCTGCAAGCTTACCCTGCTCCACGGCAAGAAACTAAAGACCAGAAGGCTTGTCAAAGCTGACGTCGGATAACCTGCTGCTACAGTTCAAGTTAAAACTGAAAAAGCAGGAGCCTTTGTGCCAGCTGATTCTTCAGTTTCTTTCTGCCGTTACACAGGAGGTCCCTGACACAGCACCACGGCTTAAGCAGGTGCAGCTGCCCAGTGAGTTCACACAGACAGTTCCTGGTGAGAGAAGGAATGGCTGTGACTGTGCCCGTACAAGCAGTGACACCAGGGATGAGCCCTTCCTTCAAAAGCAGCCTCGTGGGAGCTCTTTGGTTCTCGGAGGTACGAGCCCAGTGTAAGACACCAACTCTAGAAAGAAGGGGATTTTCTGGGCTCCCATACCGCATAACTCGTCTGGTTCTGGGCCTACCTGGGACTCCATCAGCCCATCTACAAAGGGGCTGGACGATTCTTCACACACAGCCAAGCTCCTGACCAGCTTAAGCTTTGAATTAGACTGGAAAAGTAAAAGAAAGAGCACAGTTAAGACACCTCAGCCAGAAAGCACGCACTCCAGTTCGTGCTGTTGCACCACCGAGCCGTTCATGCAATCAGCATTAATTAAATTGCTGAAAAGGAGGACTACCACACCAGCATCTCGCAACACACAGGGACGTGCACACATCTGGAGTCCTGGAGCAAAGCAGTTCCTTCCTGCAGCCCTCAGTTCAATTTGGAACCAACCAACATTTAAGTGAGGAAGCTCACTGCCTCAACTCTTTGGCCTCTTCAGCCACAGCAACCCCAGGCCTCCCCTCCTCACCTAAGAATCAAAACTACTCCC
This sequence comes from Syrmaticus mikado, assembly GCA_003435085.1. Lineage (NCBI taxonomy): Eukaryota > Metazoa > Chordata > Aves > Galliformes > Phasianidae > Syrmaticus > Syrmaticus mikado. Next base: position 20,341 of record QGNR01000394.1, read on the forward strand.
AAAGGACACAGCGAACAAACGGTTTTATCTAAGATACGAGGTGAGAATCGTTACTGTTCTTAATTACCAGGCTGTCACCCAGCTTACACCTACCCCGCCTGACCCGATGGCTTTGGTTATTTCGGGTAACGTAGTAGTGCTTAGTTTAAAATAAAATCTCTGCTTTCGGGACTGCTGGCAAGTTGACTCACTTGGGTGACAAATGGGAAATAGAAACCAGTCCCATGAGAACCCAGGCAGGATCAGCCATAGGAACAGCCTGAAGAAGAAAGGGATGCTGGAATATCTCATACCTTGGCTCTTTTTCTGGCATGTCCGTGGCCCGACGTCCGTCTCTGGAGAAAAAAAGGAAAGAGAAGGCAAAAAGCTCGATGTGAGGGTGTACAATATCAGTGCTATTTGGTGTTTGAGGCAGCACAGAGATTCGGAAGCAGATCTCAACCTGACAGTGTGTTTCTCAGGCAGAATGAGAGGAGCTCCGTGCACCCCTTTGGGCTGCGCACCCATTCCATGCTCACCTGAGCTTCCTGACGCACGCTGACCTCCTCCCCCCCATCCTTCTCAGCCTCCTCCTTGCTGGGTGACCTGGATACGTATTTGGTTTTGCTCACGGATTCCTCAACCACCTTTTTTTCCGACTCCTTCATTATTTCCAGGGACTCCTGCGCTGTGTTGCTGTTTGACATCTTCAGAGCCCTGCGACGCAGCGACGGGCACCTGCCAGAAGAAGGGACAGAGTGGGGCAGAAGGGTCAGGAAGGAGAGAGTTTCCAACTGGAGCACTAACTCTTACACATATAGGTTGTCATTTCTTGCAACTCCTTTTGTGCACAGCAACCCCAACCCCTGCACCCTGCACCCACCCATTCGTCCCCTTGGATGCAGCCCCAAGCTCTTGCAGGATTCTCACCAGGACCCTGAAGTCATGGGCACAGCTGAACAAAGGCCCAGAGGCACACAGAGATGCCCTGTAACTCCTCCGGGTGCAGGCACCCTGCCCTGTAACTCCTCTGATGCAAAGAAGAGGCTCAGGGCAGTGCTGAGGAACACACAGAGGAATTCAGGAGATGAGATCAACCCAACGGCTGGACGAGGTGTGCTCTGTCATGCACAGATTACAACCAAAAACCTGCATTCTTTTCCCAAATCGCAGCCCTGCCCTTCTGGCAGGCACTCAGAGGCATCTTCAATGAGGACACAGCCTCGTACCCAGAGATTGCTCTGGTTTCTCCTGGGAAACAGAGCGACATCTTCCCTGTGGCTGCTTATGGCTCCACACTACAGAAAAAATAGGAGCCGAGCCATTGCAGACGAAAACATAATGCTTCCTAATGAAGTTGTGTCTAATTGCATGCTTCTGATTAGCAAGCATGCAGCCTGCCCAGGGCCCTGAAACGACCAGGCAGGGCAGGGTGCCTTGCTCTGCTCCCAGACCAACAGGATGGGACATATCCATTCATAAAACGGAGCCAGCTGCAAGCCTAGAACCAAAAGCAGCCCTCTGGGCTCAGCCAAAGCAGCTCTCCTGGAGCTCCAATGAGGGCAAACCAGCTTAGGAAGGGCTGCAAAGGGAATTCTGGTCCTGAGAGCCACATTTGTGCAGCCACTGCTGGGGCACAGCCCAGTGACTCCAAAGGGAAAGGGGGAATCCCACATTTCAGAGGAGCTCCAACAGAAGATCTCAGCGTTAGAAGATACAGCTGACGTTCATCAGCTTGTTCTATTAATTGCTTTGGCAGAACATGGCTGAAAGTGTCTGATCTCACCAAGATTTATTAACTCTTGGCAGCTCTGCACGGGAGCTGCTCATCTTTACTAACTAATTCAACCTCACCCCCTTTTAATCTGTGGGGATGTTGGAGCTAAAACACGTTCTGCTTTTTCTGCAGCTCCTGGAGTGATTTCTGGCTGCAGTCACCCTGCAGGAGGCAAAGCAGTGAGGTTTCACCCCAGCTCCCCCCCGAGCTGCTGTAGCACCGTGCCCTGCTTGCAGCCCGGGCAGGAAGAACCTTCCTCGTCACACTGCAATGCAACCTTAGCATCACGGGGGAGAACAGCACCGCTTCTCCTCCCCACAGATGAGAGCTCAGTGCCACTCAGCAGACATTTCTGCACTGCCTCTCCTGATGAACTTTCTGCTCCTGGCAGCAGCCCCTGGAACATTTCCTTGCATGCAAAGCTCCAGAGAGAGCTGCTGTGCACTGCCAGTGCTCCTTCACAGCCTGCAAAGAAGAGCTTTCCTTTCTGTATGAATGAATCAGCGCCGCTCCCTCAGGACAGGCGTAGGTCGCATGAGGGGGTGGCAGACATGAGCTGCAGCGACAGACAGCAGCTTGCAGAGAGGGGAAGTTCAGAGGACTCGGGGTGGGTGGCACTGAGCTGAGCTCTGCCAGGGAGGAGATGGGGAGATGACGTAGATGCAGCATCAGGGAAGCTACTGAATCTGGGTCAGAGCAGTTGCCCAGCAGAGCTGCTGGAGGTGGGAGAGCTGAGCTGGGTGATCTGGGGTCGGAGGTGGCAGTGAACACCGAGTGCTGCTTGAGGGCTGGGTGAAGGGTAACTCCATCCTCACCTTCCTCCAAAAAGGGAACAGACCAGCCCGCAGCCTCAGGAGTAAGCCTGCATGCTCAGACTTCACAATCTGCTTCAGAGACATCTCTTGACTCACATCCCCCTCAGCCTCTTCCCTAGGTTTTTTTTTTTTTTCTGCTTTTGCTTCCTGAGGCTCGCTCCAGGAAGCATTCGATAGGGCAGAGCAGACTGACATGCCCGAGTCACAGCGCTGTGCTGTATTAATGGAACATCGAGTCCCACAGTGCAGAAGGCAGCAGCACCCCACTGACAAGGAGGAACCCAACAAAGCCCCAGGAACAGCTCTTCCCATCCTCAGGTTGGTTCGAAAACACAAAGGAAGCGTGCTTAAAGCCAAACCAGGTTCATTCACTCGCTAAACAAAGTTACAGTGCTTGGAAGACTCAGAAATAAACATCCCAAGGCGGTGACTCACTCGTGGGCAGGACAGTCCCCACCACATCACGTCAGTGACGGGCAGCCAGAGCCAACTCTCAGCACCGGGAGCTGGGCGAGGAAAGCCGGCCCACCCGAGGGAGGTCTGCAGGTGCAAGAGGCGATGGGAGCCAACAACCCAGCCTGGAAGAGGGAAGTGGGAAAGCCACGGGCCTCTTCTAGAGCACAAACGTTTCGCTTTGCCCCTCAGAGCACGGCCTTGCTGTCGGCAGCACTGAGCAGGAACCTCCTGCACGAGGAGTGATGCTCTCCCAGCTGTGTGCTGATTGGCTCGCGGCTCAGCCAATCAGAGCCAGAGCTCCATGGCAACCGGCTCTGTCACCAGGAGCAACCGGGAGAGCCGGGTACCGGCAGCCGCCCTATGGAGGGACCGGGGGAGGTGAGATGCGGAGGGTGCCGAGGGTCCCAGCTCCAGAGCGGGGCTGCAGCGTGCTCCTATCATCCCGAGGGGCTGCAGGGAGCCCTCTGCTTTCCTCGGGGCACGGCCGCTGGTGCAGTTTCGGGGTGCTGGAGTATGTTTCCCAAGTACTCTGCAAAAAGGAGGTTTGGTTGTAGGACCGACAACACGCAGCTCCTGAGATAACTTCTGAGATAGCTTCTGAGATAGGTCCTGAGATAGGTCCCTCACAGGCTCCACGTGGCCCTCCCCATCTGTTCTGTGCAGCATAAAGCCCAACTAAGGGTCCCCAGCACCAACGCTGTCCCTGAGGCCTCAGCCCGGAGACGAGCACAGAGCCCTGCCAACACCTCCCCTGGTCTCTGGGTGGAGAAATCCACTCCCTGCCGTAAGGAGCACATGGCTCTGTGCAAAGCCCCACAGTCTCTGTGAGGAATGCTCACACACTGCAGTGGCCACAGCCCATGCAGGAGCTGCTCCATAACGTTCCCCTTTGCTTTTTATCATCAGCTGAAGGGAAGGATTCGCTCCTCACTCCCTGACAGTTCCTATAAAGCAAACAAAGCCAAAAGCATGGAGGCTATAGGTGCACTGGCTGCACAAACCCAGCACTGAGTCACTGCTTTAAATCTCAATCCCCACCCCTACATTACATTGAAGAGGTGAAGAGATGATGCAAAGTTTTGACTTTAGGTGGAAAGAGGGAATAAATAACCTTACGTGAACTGGGATACAGGGCACGCAGCAATGGACAGCCACAGGTGCGAGAAAGGAGACTCCAAGGCCCTCCTGCAGCTGTGAGATGCCCTGCAGACCTCCCAAAATCCAGATGGAGAGGAGGATGGGAGAAAGGAACCGACTGCACCGACACCTCGGTAGGGGGGTGGGGGTTGCAGAGAGGGAATTTTGGATCATGCTGAAGGAAGCGGGTTCAGGCACTGTGAAGTGCACAGCAGCGGCCACCTGCAGCCCTTCTGCTCTCACTTTATTTCGGGAGCTGCAGTGAAGCCACATAAGAACCTCTCAGCCCTCGGCTGTAAAATCCAGGGGAGACAAAACCAGGCAGCAGTTCAAGTGAGAGGAGCACAGAAGGCATCGATACGAACTTTTACAGTGCTGGATGGATTTCTGTTTTTTTTTTTTTTACAGTGCTGTAAACCCTCTGAGGTGAGAAAGAGAAATGTGGGACAGCCTGAGCTCCCCTCTCCTGTCACAGCTATTCCTGCACTCATCCAGGAGCAGGGAACTGCTCCCATGACGTCAAAGCAGTTTCCCAGCAACAGTGAAGGAGGGCTGTCCACCACGGGGGTTTCCTGAAAAGCTAGCATGGAATCATCCACCTCCTTTCTGCAGTGTCAGATGCGATAGGACAGCACGGCAACGGGACTTGTGTTAACTTCCCTCGTGCTGGCACGCTCCTCCAGTGCTCTCCCTGTGCCAAGAAGCAGCAGCAGCACTTAAAGTTGGCTGAGAGCACGGATTCCCCAGCCCAGCTCAGTGCGAAGCCAGCTGCAAACACTGGGTGTCACAGCAAGGTGTCACAGCAAGGTAAGAGTGTGATGAGCAGGTGAGGTGTTCCTGCCTACCTGCAGCACGAGGACCTCAAGGGCTGCTGCCTGCAGGTCCTGGAGCCACGGGTGATGGTTTCTGCTCTAAAAGAGCACTGTGAGGAGGTGAAGGGAAGGGCAGCAGGTCTGATGCACCAAAATAAAGATCCTGCAGTGCTGTAAGTGGCTGATACACCCAGCCCTAGGAACAGCTCCTAGCACCGACAATCGGATGGAGGGAATGTTCCTTCAGCACCGGTGTGAGAAGGAGGCAGAGGGAATCCAAACTCCCCGTTCTGCTGAAACCAAACCCAGTTTGCAGCAAGCTTTTAAACACAAGATGGGGTTAATATAAATACACGGGTACAAACACAGCACGAGCAGCCCTACAGAACATCCAACTGAGTAAAGCAAACTCAGTATTTCCCATGGCACGTGGCCAGCCAACAAGTAGCCACGTTCTTTGCCAAACTAGCCAGCTTCCAAGCAGCACAGCCCTGAAAGCGCAGCCCAGCACAGCAGCACGGAACACTTTGCCTTTGCGAAAGGGAAAGGAAGAGCCCGGAACGAGCTGTACGCAGCCCAGCTCAGGCTGGGAGAGCCCACGAGGGGAACTCCTCGCTGACACAGCACAGCAGCAATCAGGGATTCCCCCGCTCCTGCAGGTGCACTCTCAGCACCACGAAAAGAAAGCTCAGTTCTGGCACTGCATCCCAAATGGGATCAGAGCTGTGGATCCATCACAGCACAGCGTTAAACGAAGCAGCAGGAACAGGCACTTACCGGAGGTGAGCGATGTCAGGTTCCCATCCCTGAACCCCTGCCTGCTGTACCTACGCTGTGTTTCGCACAGGGGTGGTGAGAAGAGATGAAAAGAGAAGCCTCGGGTCACTCCTGCTCAAGCCCCAAATATCAGGCGGCTCAGCTCCACAAAGGAACTCACCCCTGTGGCTCTGAGCTCCCCGCAGTCACCTGGCCCCTAATCCCCACGGACCCTCCATTGCCACAGCTGGCTCGGTAGGAACGCCGCCAGGATCATTTTGCTCTCTGGAAGCCCTTAACCTGCTTTCCCCCCCCTCCCCAATGATCGCAGCGCTGTGCCGTGCAGCTCCGAGGCAGAGCAGAGCCCAACTGTGGGGAGGGATGGCACGGAGCTCTGCCAATGGCCACATGCACACCCCCTCCTGCTCTCATTCAAACACTTCAGTGGAACTGCCTCCGCAGAGCCCCGAGAAGGCTTTAAAGACACAGCATCTTCCTGAGCACCACCAGGCTTTAAAGACACAGCATCTCCCTGAGCACCACCAGGCTTTAAAGACACAGCATCTTCCTGAGCACCACCAGGCAGGCAGGACGCCGTGGCACGGAGGACCCCACGTGCACGGAGGTGGGTTTCGGGCTGCCTTCCTCACGGCTCATGCAGTGCCATCAACGCTCCCATGGGGTCACAGTCTTTAATGGTTTCTTTGCCATGCAATACAGACAGGAAGCAAGAAATGCAAATGAGCCTGGAGAAGTTCTGAACCGTGTTGCAGCTTTCCCCCGCCGAGCCTGCAGAGCTGATCTCCAGCAGAAAGACTCCAGGCAGAGGGGCTGAGCAGGACAGACCTCAGAGCACGGAGCCCTACAAGCCCACACAGCACAGATGCACCTCCTGGGCTTCCTCCAACAGCCACAGAGCCGCCTCACTGCCAGGCAGCAGCACTCTGTCTCCAGGAAACAAAGTGGGAGAAGATTTCCTAAGCTGCACCTTTACTTGGATGCATCTTTCTCTTTACAGCAGACCCTGGCTGGGAGGAGGAGTGCGTCAGCCCCACTGAAGCCCAAGTGGCTGCAACCTGGCTGAGCCCCACAGATCACTGCCTTGCACACCTGGGAGCCCTCTGCTCAGGTAACGTGTGCGTGTTTACACATCTACGCACTGAGACCACGCTCTGCTTCACCCTGACGGGTTTCTGTTGAAAGAAAACTGTGGATATGCTTCATCAGAAGGGAAAAGCCCTCAGCCTCGTGGCGCTGACCCGGCAGAGGCTGTAGTGCCAATGTGTGTGTCAGCCCAGGACAGGGATTCCCTGTGTGAGATGCACAGCAGGCAGCAGCAGTGTGCCCTGGGCACGCGAGAGCATCGTGGGCTCCGGCTACAGCACTCAGGAAACTGCCCCTGCCCTTAAAAAAGGGAAGAGAAAAGTCACACAGACGAGCCTGGAACAGAGTCCTCATTGCACATCAGCTAACAGCACTCTTCTGCCACCTGCCACACTGCACAGGGATGAAGGAAAGCTGTGCACACCGCAGGAAAACAGGAAAACACCCAGGAGCAGAGCAGCAGGACCCGTGCAGCTGGGATGCTCTGGGCCTTCTAACAGGAGCTCATAGGAAAAGGAGATTCCTCAGCAGGGCTGGGAGTGACGCAGGAGTCCTGCAGCCAGCTCTGTGAGCAGGTCTGATAAGGGAGCAAGGGGTAGAGCAAAGGAGAGGAATAGCGACTGTGGAGTGGAGAGTCCACCATCAGAAGTCACCTCAGCCCCAAGCTGATGGATTGGCAGCTCAGAGCAGGAATTCTGAACGGGCTCTGCTATCAGACAGAAATGATGAGCTTGATGCCCCCAGGAAATGGGATCTGAGATCCAGGAGTCGCTGCCCACAGGAAAAATAAAACAGAGCACCATCAAATTTAATCGTAAGGGATTTTCCATTCAGATCTGGCTCAGCTGAGGATGCACACCCATGGCAACCAGCCCTTCCCTATCCCCCCCAGCACCCAACTCACAGATGTGTGCTGGCTGCAGCTGTGCCCCCGTGGCCCCTGCAAGTCTGACGCGCACCAGATCTGTCAGTGGCTCAGGACAGACACGTGGGCAGCGATGAGGAACGTAACGAGCTCCCATTCAGCTCCAAACACTGATAAATAATTCAGGAAGAGAAAAATGCCGCAATACAGAGCGCAGCACTGCTTAAAAATAGAATATGTGCTGCTGCTGCCAGAGGAACAGAGGGAGGAAAGCAGAGAGGTGGCACCAACGGAGCACGCGCTGGGTTGCTGGCCTTTCCAATTAGGAATCCCCCACTCTGGGTGTTACAGTGGCAGCAGCCAGGGCTGCCCCTGCTGGAGGAGAGCCCTGCAGCCACGCGTGCAAGAAAGGGAAAATCCTCCAGGCTGCACAGCCTGCAGCAAGAGCGGGGTGGGAGCATGGCCAGGGTGCTGGGTGGCATCCAGCTGTGCACAGCCACAGAGCTCAGCTTCACTCGCTCCAGTGTTTCCTGCAGGGCAGAGGCGAACAATGCTGTTCTCTCCCGAGTCGTGCTGCCTTGTGTGCAGAAACTTCCACTCTGATATCAGTGCCACCACCAGCCGCCCCGTGCTGATGAGGCTTCTGCAAAGAGCAACCTGCCACCACCAGGCCGAAAGCACAAAGACCGAACCGCCTCCTGTCTCCAGATCCCACCGCTCTGCGCTAACAAACGTGCGCTAAAAACCTTCGTGCCAACCTGAAACATCCACCGGCCCCAGCGCGTCTGCTCGGCTTTGCGTGGTGAGAATGAAGAGATTGAGAATGACTGAGACTGAGGAACGTCACCAAGGTCACGATGGTGGTCAAGTTTTCCCCTTCCAGACCCCACCAGGTGCAAAGCGGTCCCTCACCGCATCGCGCAGCAGAACCCACTTGGACAGATGGCTGCTCCCCTCCTCACCGAGGAGCTTCAAAAAATAACACCAAAATGACACCCATCTCTCCCTGCCTCCCTGTGATATCGGCTTCCCAAGCATTTCTAAAGCAGGAAGCTGCCAGCATGAGAAAACAGCAGGTTCTCCATAAGGAAAGGCAACGCGCTCTCACGTGCAGCTCGTTCGGAACCTATTAAGTCTGTAGGCAGGAGCAGATTTCTGAAGTGTTTTGGTTCCGCCCTCCAAAATACCCCAAAATAAACTGAAAGCAAAGGGGAAAGAAAAGTGCAAAGGAAGAAAATTGAAAGGCACTGAGGGGAAGGTCGTGTGTGAGCAAGGCCAAAATCCCAGCCCCGGTTTGAACCTGACGGGGGAGGAGGAGGAGGGCAGACCCTCAGCTTCGGGGTGGGCGGAACTTCAGCAGTTCTGAGGTCTGAGCAAACACCCCCTGCACCCTTCCCACCCTCATCCCTCCTTACCCTTGCTCTCCCCTTCCTCTTCTAATGAGAAACCACGACAGGAGGAGCAGCGCCGAAGCAGCTGCTCGTTTTGGTTTGGCCATGGGGGAACAGACAGGGCAGAATTCCATTTCCTAACCAGGAGCCCAAAGCTTCCCACAAAGAGGTCACCCAGATGCACCCCCACCAAGTGGCTCTTTGTCTAAACTCAGCTCTGAAGACATTTGGTTCTTAAGGAAAAGGATGTCAAAGCAATAAGGGAATTTTATAACTTCATTAAATATATATATATATATATAAGAGCTGGCATAAGGAGTAGGCTGCATCTGCCCACACTCAATAATCATCACTGAAATTTACTGGGAGGCAGCCGTGACTCAGTCTGCAGTACACAAAGACAGCTTGTGCTCCCAATACATAATGAAAGCGGGCTCTATAGAAAGCCATAAATCCGTATGAGCCCCATTGACAACAGCATGCAAGGGAATCCCAGCGCTGACATCAGCTCAGCCCTTCCTCCTGCTGCTGCTCACACCCAGACTGGGCTCCCACGGGCGCTCCTCACCCCTGCACGTTGGTAAATCCCACCAAGAGGTCACGCTGCCTTCCGGTCGGGTTCAGCAGGACACAGAAATCAAGAGAAAGCACAAAAAAAATGGAGGATGGAGAGCAATAGGTTCGCATTCCATTGCAAAGAGGAAGAAGCCATACAAACTACAAGAGCTCTCAGCTTCCCATGACAGCTAGGCTAAAAGCAACCGCTCCTTCCAGCCCAGAGCGGCAGCTAACAGCGAGGTGCCCCGTAAGGAATCGAAGGGAAATGGTTTCTCTGATCCCCCTCTGCTGAGTGCAGTGCTCCGGTCCTCAGAGCTCAGGCACCCGCAGCTCTCAGCGCTGCGTGACAACCGTAACGTGCCTCTGGGTGGGGAGAGATCCTGGTACACCACGGGACACAGCTTCCCACTTTTGGCCTGAGAAGGTGAGAGCAAACAAGGCCATGAAGGCTCGCCAAAGAGGAAGATGGTGCCACAAACCACGGCGTGATATTGTTAAATCACTCTGCATTTTGGCTCGTGCTATGCAGGCAGCTCCAACTGAGCCTCAGGAACCACCGAGCAGTGCCTGATAACTGAGGGTCAACTGCTTCCATGTCCTATTCCTGTGGAAGGGAGAGAGGGACTGTGAGAAAAAAATAACTCTGCAAGCTACTGGATCCCATCAGGAAAAGATATTGACTGCAGGTATCCTTGGCGTGATTTGATGGAGAATTTCTAGCATGAACCCAAGGAGGACACAGAATTTACGCCAGTCAGCCTTAGGGAGCCACAGTGGTAAACAGCACAGAAATAAAGGAGAGAGAGTAAGGAATCAGAACTGCACGAAGCAGCTATGGGGAAGCTGGCCCCAGATCTGGGAGGGATGGAGAGCAGGGTGAGGCAGGAGGTAAGGTAAGACTGCCAGCAACACCAGTGGTAGAAACCAAACAGAGCAGCCGTGATCTGTAAAGGGGCACGTGTTGTTTGGCTGCTTCCTAACAAGCAGGTGAGATCCTATGAACCCCCCGCTCTCCTCTACAGCACATTCTTCGTAAGAGCAGCCATTCCTCTCAGAGTCACAGAATGGTTGGGTTGGAAGGGACCTCAAGGATCACGAAGCTCCAACCCCCTGCCACATGCAGGGCCACCAACCTCCACATTTATTACCAGACCAGGCTGCCCATCCAACCTGGCCTCCAACACCGCAGGGATGGACGGGGCATCCACAGCCTCTCTGGGCAGCTGTTCCAGCACCTCACCGCTCTCACAGCAAACAACTTCCCCTGACACCCAGATGAAATCCGCCCTCCCTCAATTCCAGCCATTCCCCTCGTCCTGCACTTCTCTCCCCTTCCCAAGCGCTGACTCCCCTCCTGTCTGCAGGCTCCCTTGAGGTGCTGAAGGCTGCAATGNGGTCCTTTTCTGCAGGGCTGCTCTCAAGGACCGCTCCTTCCCGTCTGTATGGATGCCTGGGATTCCTCCGGCCCCAGTGCCAAACCTCGCACTTTGTGTGTTGAACCTCCTCAGGTTCACCCAGCCCACCTTTCCAGCCTCTCGAGGTCCCTCTGATGGCATCCCTTCCTTCCACCGTGTCGACCGCACCGCTCAGCTGGGTGTCGTCAGCAAATTGCTGAGGGTGCACTCGATTCTACCATCGATGTCACTGAGAAAGATGTTAAAGAGCACCGGTCCCAAGCACAGCTGGTAACCACGGAACAGCAGAGCTGCCCCGGCTCTTCAAGCAGCAGTTAATGCTTTGCTAAAGGGCTTCCCCCCCTTTTCCTACCATCAGGAGGACTCGATTCCTCAGCCTGTCTTTAACTGAGATGGGCAGACACCAAGCGTGGCAACACAGCTCCCCAAGCAGCTCAGCTCTCTTCACCAGCACCTTCCTTTCCCAATCCTTTGGGTTTCTTCCACTTTTTTGAACTCTGACTTTGCTCCAGACAGGCAGCAAACTGCACCCACTCAGCAACACGTGCAGGATTGACGCCAGCATTACGTTTCCAGCTCACCACTGCATCTGAATCCTCCTCAGCTGTGGATCACTTTACACAGCTGTAAGAGCAGCAGAAGCTATAATAAACTCAGGGTTTCCTTCTACTCACCACTACAGTGAGCTCTAAGGAAAACAAAGCCTGACCTACAGAGCTGGAAGCCCTGCAGCTCAGCAGCTCCAGAAGCTTGTTCAATATTCCTGACAATGCAGCTCATTCTCTTGCCATCCCCACTACTAAACACACCTCGTTATCAGCATGAATGATTAGAAATGCATCTTGTTTTTCCAGATATCTTTTCCCAATGCTTGAAGCCCCCCAAAATACCAAGGAGTACTCGAAGAACAGGCAGGGCAGAAGCAGCTGAGCTCAGTTTCCAGTGCTCAGGAGAAAAGCTGATGGATTTGAGGGGGTCTGTGTTAAATCACCCACAAGCAACAGGTCACGCAGACCATACAGGTGCAACAAACTGGGTGCCTGGCTGCTGTCTGTCAGCTTCCAGGACCAGGAATCGCTTCATTGCCCCGAAATAAAATCCAACAGCTGGTTTGGGGCACAGTGATGCCGTGTGGAAGCGCAGCAGGCGGATCTCACACAGTGCAGGGCAGCCAGGCTTTCCCACACACTGCAAACACAGCCCGAGTGCCGGGACAGAACGAAGCAGGTGGATCTCACAGCAAACCCTGAGCAGGACTGATAAACTGGAGTCAGTCAAAAGGACGCAGCAGGAATACAGACCTTAGGGAACGGAGGCAAAGAAAGGTTTTATCAAGGAGTTCATATCCTCTGGGGTCTAACTGAGAACATCTGGGGATCGAATGCTGGTAAACTGATCATAAAGTAACAGCAAAACCCCTCCGTAAGGCAGACAGGGGCTGGATGCGGCTCTGCTGGGAGGCGCCCAGCAGCTCCCGAGCCACATTACTGCAGCCCTATAAAACCACAGAGCAGCTTCAGAACAAAAAGCAAGAAAGAACAGGGACTGGAAAGCAGAAAAGGCTGCCGCCGCCACGGAACGGAACGACACCGATCTAATCGTCAAGGAAAGAAAGAGAACGCAGAACGGGAGAGGCACCATCCCACACACAGCGCGAAAGGCGACAAAACCAACACCAACCCCCCCCCCAGCGCACAGCCCCCCCCCGGCGCTGCACCCCAAGGCAAAGCGCCGCCTGCACCGCCCCCACGGCGCCCTCAGGGCCTCCCCCCCCCTCCTGTTGCTCCATAGAGCCCAAGGCCTCGGGGTCGGGGTTGTTTTTTTTTTTTAAGGGGGGGCTCGCAGCGCTCACAACGCCCCCCCCCCCCCC